>PVJD01009340.1:0-63799 GCA_004026545.1 Mormoops blainvillei | reverse complement strand
GAGCATGGAAAATGCTTCCACTATTTAAATAATAAAATTAATTCATACATGGTGTTGACATCTAGCAGGCAATTCAAAAAGTGGTTTTGACTGTTATTTTAGTAATTTATAGTTACAATATGTATAGTGTGGTACAGGAGGCAAAATGTACAGAATAATTTTTCTGTGGTTCATTAAATAAGTTTGGGTTGGGAATTGGGGCAACAGAAAGTTTATTTCTAAGACCGTGAACAGAAATTTCTGACCAGACCTGCCACAGACTTATGGTAATCCAGCAACCTCATTGTACAGGTGGGTGAATTTTGAGGTCCCCAATGAACAAAGGTCATACAGCTAGTTAGTGGTACAAAGGAAATCAGTTCTTACTTTTTCAAAAAGTACTCTAGGCAGTTAAAACCACTTCTCTTGTTTGTTCTGCCACCTGAAGTTATGATTGCTATTACTTAATTTTTTCCCAAAGTGGTAAAAATAAAGAGAAGAGAAGTCCTGGGCAAAGGCTTCCCAAATGATATAGCAATGCCATATGTCTGAACAGTCTAGAATTACAGGTGGGGTCTTTAATACCTTCATATGCATAGATTTGTGATATGTCTGCATTGTCAGCAGATAAGAGTTCAGCTGAAGGTTTGTTGGTGTTCAGCTCTGTGTCAGCCACATCTTCCAGTCCCACCCTTTGACTTCGGGTAATGGGACAACTAGGCAATATTCCCCACTTTTCTCAGAAGGCCCTTCCTAAAGTAAGCTCAGTTCAAAAGTAGCATGCCTATATAAAGGCTATTAACCATAGGTTAATTAATCCCAAGATGGCTAGTGCCAATGCCGCCCTCTAGGCAAAATTCCCAAGGTAAAAGTTTGGTGATAATGGAAAGGAGTATTTATTCAAAAGTTACACAACTTTGTAATAACAGCTTTCCACATGCATTAGTTACTGAAGCCTATCAATTAAGGCTGAACTCTTTAACTCTTTAGTTACAGCTTTAATCACTTAAATCTATCAAGTAAGGCTAAACTCTAACAACTGAGTTCCCCTATCATTCCCTACCCACCGCCATTACTTTTTAATTATCTTATTTCTATAGAATTAGTTTACAAACTAAAACAACATAAGATACAAAACTTAAACAATGGAAGAATGGCAGAATTCTGCCTCAGAGCCCATCCCCGCTAGAACGCTGAAGGAAGAATAACCCTGCCACCCTCTGCCAGGCCAGCTGGATCCCAGGCTGTGCCTAGAGTTCCTTCTCATACAAAATACCATCAGTTGGGAAACACATGCAGCTGCAGCACAACCATCCAGGTATGCTCGAGGAAGAGAGCCCCAGAGAGCCCGTCTGTGCCCTTTTTATTTTAAATTTTCTGGCCCATAATTCCATGCGGTGTGGAGGCATTCAGCTTTTCAGCCAATCCTATTATAGACTGTTTACCATTTCCTTGGGCAACCTCCTCTGTCGGCCCTTCCCCACTCCTCCCCAGTGATCAGATCAGATCTCTCTGTATCATTAGTTCAGTTTGTTCATTACATTCCACACATGAGTTAAATCATATGGTATTTGTCTTTCTCTGACTGGCTTATTTCAATTAGCATAATGTTCTCCAAGTCTATCCATATTGTCACAAAGGGTAAGATTTTCTTCTTTTTTATAGTCAAGTAGTATTCCATTGTGTACATGTCCCATAGTTGTTTTATCTACTTATATCCCTTTTCAACTACACCTTTTTGTCAATGAGGTGAATTTTGTCAATTTTTGTCAATGAGGTGAATTTTGTATTCCACCTAAGGATGGGGGAGCTGGATGAGAACTCCCTGGTTGAACCAACCACATGATTAGAGGGTCGGAACTTTTAGTCCTGTCCCACCCCTGACTTCTCTGAAGGGTTATGGGGCCTGGAGGTTGAATCAATCACCAGTGGTCAATGATTTCATCAATAATGCATATGTAATGAAGCTTCCATAAAAATCCTTCATAAAAAACCCATAAAAAGAGAAGGTTTAGAGACCTTCTAGGTCGGTGAACCAGAGTTCTTCCACATGCTGTCATGCCAGGCCTCAAAATCCACAGGGAAAGAAGCTCTTTGTTTTGGACCTCGCCTATTTCTCTCTCCTTCTGGATGTTGATTCATATCCTTTAATATCCTTGGTTGTAAACCAGTGATCTAGTGAGTAAACTGGTTTCCTGAATCCTGTGAGCCACTTCAGCAAATTAATCAAACCCAAGCAGGGGGTTGTGGGAACCTCTGATTTATAACCAGTAGTTCAGAAGTACAGCACAGGTAACAACCTGGACTTGTGACTGGCATATGAAGTGGAGGACAGTCTAATGGGACTGAACACTTTACGTTTGGGAACTGATGTTATCTCCGGATGGATATTGTCAAAATTGAGTCAAATTTGACCCAGTGATTCCACTTCTGGGTATATATTTGGAGAAACCCAAACACTAATTTGAAAGACTATATGCACCTCTGTGTTCATTGTAGTGTTATTTACAGTAGCCAAGCTATGGAAACAACCCAAGTGCTCATCAATAGGCAGGTGGATAAAGAAGTTGTGGTACATATATACAATGGAATAGTACTTGGGCCTAAAAAAGAATGAAATCTTACCATTGTGACAGCAATGGATGGACCTAGAGGGTATTATGTTAAGTGAAATAAGTCAAAGAAAGACAAATACCATATGGTTTCACTTATATGTTGGATCTAAAGAACAAAATAAAGGAACAAACAAAACAGAAACAGACTTATAGATACAGAGAACAGTCTGATGGTTGCCAGAGGGGAGGGAAATTGGGGGTCTGGGTGAAAAGGCGAAGTTATTAAGAAGTAGAAATTGGAAGCTACAAAATAGTCACAGGGATATAAACTACAGTATAGGGAATATAGTCAATAATATTGTAATAACTATGTATGGTGCCAGGTGGGTACAGAAAATATAGGGGGGACACTTTGCTGCAGAACTGAAACTAATACAAAATAGTACTGAATGTAAATTGTAATTGAAAAATAAAATTAAAATTAAAAATCTAGTTGAATTGTAGGACATGCAGCTGGTGTCAGAGAATTGGTAGTGTGGACAAATCTGCACTTTAAAATTGTTGGAGCAGAGTCTTATCTGGAATTTTTATTCAGTAAGTCTATTGTAGATTCTAGGAATGTGTTTTTATCAAGGTCCCCCAGTGATTCTTCTGACAAATTTGGGAACCCATGATTTAAAGCATTATGCCCAGACATTTGCAATAAAGACTTTGATTCCAAATGTGGACTATCAAAAGTACATACCTATGTAGTAGAATGTAAAGGTTTCAAAAATTGTAATAATAAAACAGACCTTATATTTGAATAGCATGCTATACTTATATTATCACATATTCTGTAAATATTACCATCTTAGAATCTTTTAACAGGATGGTAAACTGTTAAAAGGATTCTTGTCCCCATTTTAGGGATGAGGAAACTCTGCCAGGGTGTAGCTTGTAATATAATTGGAGAGAAAATAAATATGCATTAAATGATGCAAGAACAACACAAATCAAGATGCATACCTTGTGAAAAAGAATACCTTATAATACAGAATACAAGGTCTGAAGGGATATGTAGCCCAAAGGTAGCCTGGGCAAATAGGAGTCCAAAACCTCCCAAGGGTAGTAGTTATGTCTGCATGTGGAAACTCAGTTATTTTCTATGGCACCAGGAAATTTATCTACACTGGATTCTCATGTGAACTGTACTGGTTACATTTTCCATGACCACACACTGTACCACAAACCAGTCTGACTTGCAAGGGAAGTACAAGCTTTGGTCCTTTTGCAATGCTCTGCTGCCTAACCAGTTTGTGTTTGCAAAATGACATGTGGCTGGGTCAAGATGGAGGTGACCTATGGAAGGGAGTGTAGTTGTATGAGGCATGGCCTAAGGTTCTTTCTGGGTTTACTTAGGGCCTCAGATGTTGTGGAGTTAAAGGATTTCATTTCATCCAATTGTATTTATGTCTTTTCTGGATTAGGTATTGATGTTGGCAGATGAGGAATTCATAGTCTAGGTAGGAGAGAAAGGGAGACATTTATATGACTAGTGATTATGTAAGTCAGGAAAAATTGCAAAGCAGAATAAGCAATGTTCTATGGTGATAGAGCAGCAGTTAATAGAAGTTCCATTTGTTTATTTTTACTTTAGTTTCCCTTGCTCAAGGGGACATATCAAAAAAGGTATTACTCAGACTTATGTCAAATAGTTTACTACCTATTTTTCCCCTATGGGTTTTATGGCCTCAGACCTTACATATAAGTCTTTAATCTATTTTGAGTTTATTTTTGCATATGGTATAAAAAGAGTGATCCAGTTTCATTTTTTTGCATGTGTCTGTCCAGTTTTCCAAATACTACAACCTACTGAATGGAAGGATATAGTCTCATGTTCAATAAGGAGTTGATTTCCCAAATATATAAAACACTCATACAACTCAATAACAACAAAAAACATAAACAGTCCAATCCAAAAATGGGCAGAGGACATGAAGAGACATTTCTCCAAAGATGACATACAGATGGCCAACAGATGTGAAAAGATGCTCAACATCACTAATCATCAGGGAAGTGCAAATCAAAAGCACAGTGAGATATCAGCACCTCACACCTGTGAGAATGGCTATTATCAAAAAGTCAACAAATAGCCCTGACTGGTGTGGCTCAGTGGGTTGGGCGTCATCCCATAAACCAAAAGGTCACCCGTTTGATTCCAGTTCAGGACACATGCCTGGACTGCAGGCCAGGTACCCAGCTGGGGCTGTGGGAGAGGTAACTGATCAATGTTTCTCTCGCACACCAGTGTTTCTCTCCCACACCAGTGTTTCTCTCCCTGTCCTTCTCCCTTTCTTCTCCTCTCTGTAAAAATAAATAAAATATTTTAAAATAATAAAAAACAAACTTAAAAAAGTCAACAAATAATGTGTTTGCAAGGATGTGGAGAAAAGGGAACCCTTGTTCACTCTTGGTGGGACTGCAAATTGGTGCAGCCACTGTGGAAAACAGTATGGAGATTCCTCAAAAACTAAAAATTGATCTACCATAGGACCTAACAATTGCACTTCTGGGTATTTATATGAAGAAAAGAAAATACTAATTTGAAAAGATACATGCACCCCTATGTTTATTGCAGCATTATTTACAACAGCCAAGATATGGAAGCAAACCTAGGTGTCCATCAATAAATGAATGGATAAAGAATGGGATATTATGTAGCCACAAAAAGAATAAAATTTTACCATTTGCAAAAACATGGATGAACCTAGAGGGTATTATGCTAAGAAGTGAAATAAGTCAAACGGAGAGACAAATACCATATGGTTTCACTTACAAGAGCACTCTAATGAACACAACAAATTAATGAGCAAAATAGAACCAGAGGCATGGAAACATGGAAACCAGAGAGGAGAGGGGGTGGGGATAATGGTGGAAATAAGGGGAAGAGACTAGTCAAAGAATATATATGAATGACCCATGGACATGGACAACAGTGTGGGAATTGACTGTGGGAGCAGGGGGTGGGCTGGGTGGAGGGGGGCAAAGAGGGGAGAGTTGGGACAACTCTAATAGATAGAATAACAATAAAAAGTAGTTCTAATGGGAGATTCTGTAAGGTTTATTTGAGGACATGGCATTTCCCCTGGGCCTTGAAATGTAGATAGTATTCCAAAGACAGAGAAGAGCATTATAAATGGAGGGTATCTTTGAGCAAAGGCATCAGAAGCCTGAGCCCAAGGAAGATTTGCTGGCAGCCCATTGCTCAGATGGGCAACTGGGGAGAATTCTTTGGGCCTTATACTTGTGGGGAGGGGACCTGTGGCAGCTTACTCTTTCTTATGAACATCATTAAAACTTAATTTTGAAAATTCTATTTTTAATGATACTTTAAGGGGCCAGAAATTGTTATTGACTATGTGGTCTCCTTACAATGGGGAGGATTTGAGGTAGCTACCGTTGGTTTAGTTGTCCCAGGCCCTGCTATCTTTCATGGGTGGCCAGTTTATTGGGTTAGAGTATTGCATGCATCAGAAAAGGATTGCAGAAGGCCTTATATAACGTGCTAATGGGTGTAAGTACTGCTGAGACATTGAAAGGTTTTAAGCAGAAGAGTAACACAGTCACCTATACATCTTAGATAAATCCCTCTGGTTGCTGTCTGGGAAATGGGGTAGACAAAGACAAGAGTGGAAGGAGAGAGTCCATATAGGAGTTTAACTGAACAAAAGGTCATGGGGCCTAAACAGATCCTGCAGCACTAAGGAAGATAGAAAGGAGAAAGGTGGTCAATAAGATATGCCTCAGAGGTAGAATCAACTAGCCTTGAGTATTCACTGGATCTGCGAGTGTGTAGGGGAGTAAGAAGGAGGAGGAGTCAAGGGTGGCTGCGTAACAAAGTGCAAGTGACACATCTGTAAGAGTCACCAGTTTAAAGGAGCGTTGGGAGAGGAAGGAAGGGGAGGGGAGGGTCAAGTCAGAGACAGGAGGAAGAGCACGGAGAAGGAAGAAACCCCAGATGCCAGGTGGCAGTATGGAAGACCCGCCCACGGCTCCGGCCCCGCCCTAGGCTCCACCTCTTCTCCTTTTCCTCACCCACCCCCCAACAGCAGCTCTCATCCTCGAGGGCGGAGAGAGGTGGCATTTGAGTCCTCCGGTATCCCAGCAGGCAGTGCAACCTAGAGACGCTGACAAAGGACCAGAGGAGCAGTCGCAGCTGCTTTCTGAGGAGCCAGTGTTGCCGAGGTGAGAGTCCCCTACCGTCCTGTCACCCATTTCCTCCGACTTCGGGGAAGCATGGAAGTTACGTTGCTGAGAGACCCAGTGGAAAGAACAAGCAGTCCCCAAACCCCAAGCTTGGCTTGGTGACTGACAGCAGGGCTCCGTGGCGCCGGGATGCGGGTGGGAAGTGGGGAGAAGGAATCAGATGGGGTCCTTTCTGCTCCATCTCTGTCAGTTGCCCTGCCATACGCGGATCCCAGCCCAGGGTCTGGTCGGCTAGTGTGTGTGTCACTCGTTCTCGGGCGGAGGCAGCAGGCTCAGGATCCTCACTGCGTCTGCCCGACAGAGTTCGGTTACCCCGGGGATGCGACTCTGGGGACAACTCTTTGGCGGATGTTTTGAAGAGGACTGCAGGAGGGAGGTTGACTCTGTTTGGGGTGACACGGTCCTCGCATTTCCTCCTTCCTCCAGCCCTGCTGCCCCCCCGCCACCCATTGAGCAACTGGAAATCGGTGGGGCTGGAGCGAGGCGCCCCGAGGTGGGTGGCGGGAGATGAAAATGGGGTGGAGAGGTAGGGAGGGAGAGCGAACGCCTTCTTGGAATAATGGTGGGGGTATGGGAGTTATGTGGCCTGTATGCTTCCCCCTTCCAGGACCTCCGCTCAGATCCTGATGGTTGCACCAGCTGCTTGGCTGTAAACAGGCTCACATGACCGGTTTCACGTGGAGCCGGCTGGTGTGGGGTTGGGGGCTGGAAAGGCTGGGCCTGACCCAGTCAGGTAGAACTGAAGTCTTAGGACGGACTGTTGATACTCCTTCCTCTGCCCTCCCTCCCTTAATCAATGTTCTGCGGTTTCCCCTTCTGAGTAAAGTAGCTGACATCTGTCCTCTCCAGACTATAGTAGCAATTCTGCACCAGTAGACCCAAAGAGACCTCTCATGCTGGAGAACGAGAGGGCAAATATTACATGAAAACAGTCCCAGATATTTGACCTTTAAAAGGAAATGAGATAGACGCAAACCTGAAAAATTGTGTCTTTCGGATTTTGCCTAAAAAGCAGCTTTGTCTTTAGAAATGCATTACATTCTTAATGTGAATTCCAGACAGGAAAAGGGTCTACTTTTTCAGGCGGGGCACTCATGGGGTTTAATATATTTTTAATACTGAAAATCTTGTTGACATTTCCTGTAAGTTCTGGGAAATCTCTCTGACTATAAGGTGCTATATATAGGATATTGTATAGGAAGTGGACACCAACTTTTAGATTATGGTATATTTGGCATAAAGCAGTGGGAAGTTTGGGAACAGGGTCATATGTGCCGTTCAAGTTGTTCACATCTACAAACAGATAGGAGGCGAGTTTAAATTAGTTTTTGAAGCATTTCTAGAACTCTAAAAATAAGTGGTTTACTCAAATACCAGGATATTTGAAAATGTGTGAGTTTTCAAATCTGTGAAGGGTAGTTATGATAGAGTCTCTTTACATGTAATATATAATTAAATATAATGCACCAAAAAATAATGCACGATATTCAGTATAGTTACCCCTTTATTGGCAAAGACAGAAAATAGAACACATAGCTTATAAAATAATGCATGTTTCTCCTCTTAAATTGTTCATGCATGTTTTCTCCCCAAATATTTTAATTTTTTTTCTTATGGAACATTTACATTTAACTCCAATTCCTGAAAACATAAAACAAGAAACTACAAGAAAACTCCCCCATCTCAGTAAAGTAAATAATTTGCTATTCTTTTTCTGTTTTAAAAAGTTCAAGATGGAAAATAGAGGAATTTAAAATCTTATCTAAAACTTAAAGGAGCAGATTATCAGTGTTCTTAAAAATCTTGTTTTGTTACCTTGTAACAGTCTGGAGAATTGCCCTCCAATAAACAGATTAACTGATTTTACTCTTCGAGACCCTCCGTTTTCCTCATCTGTAATATGAAAGTTTTGTTTTAACCTCCAGGTTCTTTTACAGTTCTCCAATTCTATAAAATAGTTTAGTTTTTGATTGGGAAATATTCTTGGCCAAAATAAGATGGTCAAATAAGCCAAGATATTGGAATCACCTAAAATACACACAGTAAATAACAAGGGGTATCCAGAGTCCTAATAGAAATAGAAATCACATTCTGAAAAAAACATCTCAGTATATAAATTAGCTGAATAGGTTGATCTGTACCTCCCTTTTACATTCTCCCCACTATCAGGGGATTGAAGGTTGTCTCAGCAAAATCCTGTCTTCAGAACTACAAATAAGCAGCCCCACTTGACTTTCATGACCTACACAGCATAGTACAAAGTCTGATTCTTTCACTCATTCCAACTTTTACCTGAAATAAGTGGGCTATGTGATTAGTGGTGAAGTTAGAATAAAAAGACGGTGGCTCTAGCAGGGTTTCACCTTGATGTATCTTGGTTAGATCACCAGAACCAATGTCTTTTTTTTTTTTAGCTTTTTAGGGTTTGAAATTTAATTTTGACAGCACATCCAGAAATTATTTTCCAGTCTCAGGAATTTATTGATACTAACCACACTCACAAAAGATTTCTGTGTTAATATATGAATGCCAGTTTACTACCTTAGAGTGAGAAGTAGATCTTCCAAGCAGACCAGACTCATGTACAAGCAAGGGAACTCCTTGCTCTTGACACTATGGGAACACATAGAAATTGCTGTTGACCTTCCCTTATTCTGTGGTCTATATGGACCATTTCTTTCTTAAAACATCTAGTGGTCAATACATTCAACAAGAGTATAGTGTGCTTTTATTATAGTCACACCTTTGCATGGATCCATGCTAGTCTCCCAATAGAACTTGGGCCACCTGAAAAAAACATCTCTAAAATCTGTTTCCTCTCTATTCCTACTTTCTTAGACTAGACCCTCATCATTTTCTCTGTGCCACATTCATTCAACAGTTTTTTTTCTTCTTCTCACTATGACTACTCTGGAGTCAGATGCTGTGCTTGACTAGTCAATGGTAACCAGTTTCCCACTTCAGATTTTATCCAGTTAGTTCTCTGCTTAAAATCCTTTGGAGGTTCTCCATCACCTGCAGCAGTGGGTCTCAAGGTATAGGATGCATCAGAATAATCTCGAGGGCCCCAAACCCACAATTTCTGATTCAGTAGGTCTAGGGTGGGACCCAAGAATTTGCATTTCTAACAAGTTCCCAGGTGCAACTGCTGCTCCTGTTCCAGCGCCACATATTGAGAAACATTGGCATCCAGAATGAAGTCTAAACTGCTGAACTTGGCTTATAAGAGTTATCTCTTTCTGCCTCCAGCTTACCTTTCCTGCCTTATCTCTTGCCACTCCCTCATACATACAGTTTTTTAACCATATACAATGCCAAAGTTCATTTTAAGTGTCCCTTTCATGTCTCTACACATATTCTTCCTAGAATTCACCCCCTTCTCCACTCCTACTATAAACTCCTATTTAGGGCAGACCACCACTTTCTTTATGCCCCCAGAGCATTTTATGTCTGCAAGCATTATAACACTTGCCACATCATATCCTAACTATTATGTGTATCTGTTTTTGTGTTATTTGGAATTTTGAAGGGTAAGAAAATGTTTTCATCTTTTCTCCATATTCTTTAGCACAGCCCCTGGTATATAGTGCTCAGTAAATGTTTGAATGAATTTGTGATTCTAAAACACCTGAGAGTACTATAGGTAGCAACATATATATTCATATAATTAATTAATATGATTTTTGCTTTAAGAATTGCACATACATCTTGAAATAACTGAAGACACATTGGGATATAGTAAAACAAATGTCGGAAATAACTAGCTTAAAAGAAACTTTTTTTCAAAGATTTTACTTATTTTTACAGAGATGGGAAGGAAGGGAGAAAGAGGGAGAGAAACCTCAATATATGGCAATCAGTTGCCTCTTGCACACCCCCAAGTGGGGACCTGGCCTGCAACCCAGGCATGTTCCCTGACTGAGAATTGAACCAGTGATCTTTTGGTTTGCAGACCAGCACCCAGTCCACTGAGCCACACCAGCCAGGGCAAAGGAAATGTTTTTTTTAAAAAGACATTACTGGAGGGCATCCTTATTTTTTAAATGCTTAAAGCATACAGCACTCAAATTTACATCTTGAATATGTAGTAGCCTGTCGCTATTTATCATTTATAGCAGCCAATCCCATCAGTAAGAAATTGAGTTATACAAAAAAAAAAAAAAAAAACACCACACACACACACACACACACAAAAACAAAAACAAAAACTAAAAAAACAAACCCAGGAAATGTATAAAAACAAAAATTGCCTAATATTGAGCATTGAACCATTTAAAAATATAAAATAAATATTACAACATCACTTTTGAAAGAGGCGACTTTAGGAACATAATAGCCATTAAAATTCCCAATAGAGGATACTGGACATTCAAAGAGGAAGATAATTGAGTTTATGAAATTGGAAGGAAAGAGAGGTTTTAATACCATTGAGAGTAAAGCAAAAGAACTTACTGCTCTTAACAATTTTGTACTTAGTTGGCCATTGGCAAGGACTACGCCAAGTATGGAGAAAGAAGATAACTCTTGTGCCCAGATAAAAGGGAGCAGACCTGGAGGTGGAGCTAGGAACTTTAATCAGAGAAAACAGAAGAGCCAGGGACAGGTAGCAAGTAGCTGGGTGCTCTGAAGCCAAGCAGATGGGTCACTAGTTTCTGGGGAAGTCTGTACTTTCAGTCATCCCTAACAGTTTCAAACTTTGAAATCACTTCGGTACAAGAATACCTAAGTTTCACTTATTTCATTTGATTTTTCTTGCAGCCCCTTCTCAAAAAAGGAGGGACAAATGGCAATATGCTTTTAAAGTGGTTTCTGTGGTCTTTAATAGTCTCCAAGTTTTGAATCTGTGGTGGTAAAAGATATTGAAACTACCTTGATTATCTCATTTCCTTACTCTGGTCAGTCCAAAGTGAGGGAGACAGAAAATAATCACACTTTGGAGGTACTGGTCTCTCTGGACTGATGGTGGAAAGTGAGGGTTTCAGGATGTTCAGGGTTTTTTGTGGGAAGGTAGTTTGCAAACTGGTCACAAGGTGGTGTACATACATAGGATTTTCTTTCAAATTTCATTCGTGATTGCATTTCTGTGCTTTTAGTGTGGAGGAAAAGGACAAGGTAGTTTCTTATAGCACCAGCTCCTAACTGCACTCTTTCCTTGAAAGGTTGAGGGTATGGTTGTCTGTTGGAGCCTTGGATTTCTAAACACTGCTGGTCCAGTTGGGCACTGAAGAACCAAAGGAGATGACCTGAGGGAGATGGAAGGAAGAAAGGGAAAGGGGTGGAGAGGCGGCTGGGAGTGCTGATTGTCTTTTTGTTTCTTACTGCAACCCGTGACAAGTAGCCACTATAGATTGACTGTTCCTCTACCTGGGATCCTTTGCCTGTCTTCGGATGAAATATGTTCAGCTACAGGGAAGGGGAGTGTTCCTTGATGGAGTCAATGATTAGTAGACACCTGTAGGTTAAATGAAAAGCTCAGTATCTGCTAAGAGCCTAACACTAAGCTTGGGTATATGAAGAATAAAACAAACAAACAAACAAAAAACACAGAAAAACAACATGGCATTATGCCTAAAGTCTGGGGAATCAAAATTCACCCCCACAAAACAAATGTCAAAATAGCCAATCCACCATACAATAAGTACATTAAAATAATAAAATTAGTGAGATCCATGTAAATCAGTGTAGTAGAAGAAAGGTGCAAGGAGAGGGAATTTGAACTAGGCTTTGAAGAATGAGGAAAATTTTGGTGTCCAGAAAGAACAAATAAAGATAAGCCTTGGTTATTAATGCCCTAATGAATAGTTACTGATAGCCACAGCTATTCTTTCATAAATAGGAAAAGAAAGTGTGCACAACTTAGTAAGTGGAATTGTCTCTTGATTTTTTTCTTTATAAAATTGAAAAGGAAAAACAGGTACCAAGGCTTGAATTTGGATCATCATTTGAGAACTCTGGAAAAGCAGGGGGATTTTCTAGAGATTAGGGAATGAGTGGATGTCAGCATCAGGAAGCAGGACTCTTAAATTGAGACACAAAGGAGATGATGACTATAGGGAAGGGTGAGTCTGGAGACCAGAGTCTTGCCACTAATACCCTGGTAAGTCCCTTACTCACCTTGTGCCTGCGTTCCTCAGCAGTAAAATGAGAAGGGTCAGGAGCTAAAATTCTTTGACTTTGTGTATGCTTTTATGAAAACAACATTATAAACAAATTTCCAGGAAGGTTTTACTGTCTTAATATATAATCTTTCCCCAGAAGTGTTGCACCTTATCATTTGGTAATATGGACTGGAACAAGGAGAACGTATTAGTCTCCAGAAAACCATCAGTTAAAGGCAGGTTTTAGCTTTATTAGGGTTGTTGGCAGAGTCTCTAATAATGCCTTGGTGATCTGGTGCTAATTCCTCCCTAATTTCCACTGGTTGGAGTTTAGGAGGCAACTTTATGTCTTAGCCAAGATAAGCGAGAAATGGAAACAGGGATATAAAAAGAAATAATAAACTGCTCAAAAATGATTAAACACTTATGGTGACCAAGAAATAGACAGTCTATTCATGATGTGTGAGAGAATGTGTACATATTCAGCTGGGAAAGAGAAAGCTTCAAAATTAAAAGAACAAAAATTTATACTAAGCCAATACATAAAGCTAGTAAAATTTCTTACTCTGACCTGTGATGACTAATTTCTCCTTAATTTTAACTTCCTAGTTAGATTTATAAACCATGTTATACTACTTTGTAACATAAAGTTTTACATTTTCCTAAGTTTGCAAGTTATCTTAAATAAAACTTTATTTTCTCATTGCAATGAGTTTGTTACATGTAAGATTATTTTAAATAATTGGAATCACTATTTTACACACAGTTTTGAGGTTTTCAAATTTACAAAAGTATCATAAATTCAAAATACAATTAACAGATTTTTCACACATCATTTCTAAATTCCTTCTTGTGTTTCAAATCTGGCACCTTTTTCAAATTAGGCCCTGGCATAGTTGTTGTTTAATTCAAACTTTTTGAACTTAAAAGAAAAAAAAAGCTTTTGAATAGTTATTCATAGCATTCAGGATTCAAAAGATACTAGAGGGTATTGGGAGAAAGCTCTCCTACCCCTGTCCCCGGCCACTCAATTTATTTCCAGGGGGGACTCTGGCACCCTTTCAGAGATATTTTACACACATCCAAGAAAATAGATTTACATATTCTTTTATCTCCTTTTTTTTCATACAAATGTCAGCGTATTATACACTTGGCATAGCACCTTGCTTTTCTCATTCAATGCTACTGTTTAAAATATGTCCAAGTGTATACTATACAAATAGCCTCCTCTTTCTTCTTGACAGATATGTCATCCCAAAAAATGGCTATATCTTATTTAATAAATCCACTATTAATGGACAGGTGGGCTGATTCCAGTCTTTTGCTATTGACACAACTAGCTCTTAGTGAGTGTCAAGCTTAGTTTTATGTGCCTCACGTAAACTTTAATCCTTGGTGCTGGGAAAAAAAGCAAAAACAAAAAATTCTTTCACATACGCCGCTTCACATGGGGAATATTTATACTAGGTAAATTCCTGGAATTAGAATCTCTAGATTTGAGGGTATGTGCATTTAATTTTGGGAGTTATAGTGGATGTGCCAATTTATATCCATGCCAGCCATGTTAAGAACATGCCTGATTGCTCCAACCATGTGCTATCAAACTTTTTTATTTTTGCTAATCTGACAGGTAAAAGAATTTATTTCAGTATAACTTTAGTTTGTATTTCTCTTGTGAGTGAAGTTATACAACTTTTTGTAAGTTTAAGAACAATCTATATGTCCTTATCTATAAAGTATTATAGTGTTTGCTCATTTTTATATTGAGGCATCTTTTTGTAATGATTTGTAGGACCTGTAAATATAATAGGAAAATTAGAAATTGTCTGTGATATAAATTGAGAATGTTCTTTTGGCTTTAATTAGAAAGTATTTTACCATACAGAATTGTAAAAGTTTTTATGTAGTTGAATTTACCAACAGTTTTTGATTTCTGGTTTTTAGAAAACCTAAGATTATAAAAAATAAAATATTTCTCATGGTTTGTAATGTCTTATCGTTTTATTATTTTACATTTAAAGCTTTTATCCATTTGGAATTTACCTTAATAAAATTTTGGAGTTTTATAAAGTATGAGGGATAAATTTAACTTTTTTCCCCTAGATGGAAATCCAGCTTTATCAACATTATTGACTAAATTATCTTCTACAAATCAGAAATTCCACCTTTTATCATAAGCTAAATTCTCATTCTAACATTTTTATAATGAGATGTTGAATTTTATTTAGTGATGCCAAATTTGGATGTTGTATTCCTAACAGCCAAGCTTACTAAGAAAGTAATTATAGAACTTATTATTTTCTATTGAAAAAATAAGATACCAAACATCTGAGAGTAGATTATCCAAATACAAATGCATATGGCTCTTAGAAAAAGAAAGAAATTTCGGGGGAAATAAAAGCTCAAAAATAGAATTATTTAATCAGATGCTTTTCAGAATAATCTTAGTTATATTTTATTGAAATGGACAGGTACTTTTGTATAGTGGAAAGAATACTGGACTAGGAAACAGGAGGCTTGCTGACATTTTTTGTCTTATTTGGGTCTCTTCCTAATTTAATAATATCAACAAATGCTTAGAAGATTGCTTGGTTTAGAGTAAGTGCTAAAATTTTTACATGTATTAATTCATTCAGTGTATATAGTTAATGAAAATTTGCTATTCGTTATGAATTATATGAATGTTAAATATTATTATATATAAAATGTCAATAGGTCCTTTTACTTCAGTAAAAAAAACCCAAACACTGTTATGAGCTACATGCATGCTATGAAATATATGGGTGTAAATTACCGTGATGATTTGGGAGAGCCCGTGGATTACAACCTTTTCATCATTTCTCCTTACATTCACATTTCTGTGCCTTTGCTTATGCTGTTGTTCCCTAGTTCAGAAAGCCCTCCCTACCAAACTCCCCCAGCACAGAAGTCTGTATCCTTCTTTTCTTTCTTTTTTTTTTTTTGCCTCTCACACACCCCGAAGTGGGGACCTGGCCAGCAACCCAGGAATGTGCCCTGATCAGAATGGAACTGGTGACCTTTTGGTTTGCAGGATGAAGCCCAACCCACTGAGCTATACCAGTCATCTCCTATATCCTTCTTTTCTTTAAGGACTATCTCAAATGCCATCTTCCCTTCCAGGTAGAATTATTCATGTAGTGTTCTAATTCCTCAGTACTTCATATAGAATCGTACGCATTATAATAGAGGTAGCTTTAGTATTTATTTTGTTTTATCAATGAGACTTGAGTTTCTTGAGGACAAGGCCTGTGCATTATTTATCTTTGTATCTTGATGCAGCTCCTGACATAGTGCCAGGCCTATAATAGGCTTTCAGCTGAAAGAAAAGGATAACAATTTGCATACATGACTGTATAGTATCCTATTTGATAAAAGTTGGAAAGGCTTCAAATAGAATCAGAGCTCGTGGGCCCCAGTGGTTTATAAAACCAAAAATTTTAATCATTTGTTACATTTCTCTTTCAATGTATAGGAACTTGAACACGAAGTATTAAATGCTTTATGGCCTATTTTAAAGGGTGATCTGCAGGGCAAAAATCAGACATTTTCTGTGATTGTATGTTTAACTTTCACATTTTATTTGAAAAAGTTACACTTAACTTGCTAGCTAAATAAGGTTGTTGCTTAAAATTAGATTAGGAAACACAGAAACATTGCACTTATCACACAGTCAGACTTTTGCCAGTTACAGCTGTCTGGAACATATTCAAGAATCCCAGAAGGAATCCAGAAAGATCTTTGAAGTTGGAAGAAAATAGCTCTCATGAAGTCTGTGCACTTGATGTAGGAGGGGAAACACAGTGCCACTCGCATGCCAAGACCTACTTATGATTTTGAATTTTCATAGAAAACTCCATGGACTGCTTAACAAGTTTGGATATCTGGCTTTCTTTCCAGACATTTTTGCTTATCTTGGGTTTGAATAGAAAAAAGATGAAAAGAAATCTCCCATCCATGCTGCCTGAAGGCACTAAATAAAGTATTGTTGAAATGAGTGTGAAAGTGATTCTCATGTTTTTCTCCTATAAATCATGGAAACTTACTTTGTTTTATATTTTTTTTAGCTTTTAAGAATTCTGATTGGCTCACATAAAATTGGTGGTGACAGTACTTAATTTATTCTACCTTTTTTAAAAAACAGATTTAGAAAGTGGTATCTCTTTGATCTAATCTCTTTGAAAGGGGTGATTAATTTGAGGTAGAAAGCCTTTATTCCTTCATTCAGGTATTAATGTTATTTATCATAGGTTGAAATCTTGAATGCGAAAGGAACATGTATAAATTTCTTGGCATAGTTTGGTAAAAGCTATATAAATAAGCCAGGAGGAAAAGTCAAAAGACATGTTTAAATCATTCGGGGGCCTATTTTAATGCATGCTTGCTGTGGCGGGACAAAAATGAAAACAGGTATCATTCAGTTTTCTTTTTCTTTTCTCTTTCTAGATTGCCAAAATGCTTTGGAATTTTTAATTAACTTTAAGAAAAGTCTAAAATAGATTTAAGACTGTAAAAACAGAAGCTGCAGCAGGGGGATTCAGTGCCAATGCATCAACAAAAAAGACAGCTAGAGTTAGTGGAAGGAAATCTTCCTGTCTTTGTGTTTCCCACGGAGCTAATATTTTATGCAGATGACCAGTCAACGCATAAGCAAGTGTTGACTCTATGTAATCCCTATGAGTTTGCCTTAAAGTTCAAAGGTGAGTGTCCTAGGTCTATTTGATGGATTTAACTAGTTCCTGCTAAATTTTTACTTGTAGAAACTAATTTTTTAAAAAACACTAATGGTCATTGTGACTTTTTTTTTCAGTTTTGTGTACTACTCCAAATAAGTATGTTGTCGTTGATGCTGCAGGTGCAGTAAAGCCTCAGTGTTGTGTGGATATGTAAGTCCCAATCACTTCCTGGTAACATGTTTTAGTGTGTTAATTTTTGTGTTTAAATGTTTAACTTGAAAAATGTTTTTTCTTGAAACTGTTCCCACATAGGCATTTATTATACTTTTTATTTTTGCTGAAAGTTTTAGTCTATCAAAATTCTAGGGGATGGGAGTAGTAAAGAGTAAAGGGGGTCAAATATATGGTGACAGAAGGAGATTTGACTTTGGGTGGTGGGCACACAATACAATATACAGACGATGTATCATAGCTATACACTTAAGCCTATATAATTTTATTAACCAATGTCACCCCAATAAATTTGATTAAAAAGAAAAAAACTCTTATTTAAGAAGTTTCTAAGAGATTCTAAACAGGTCAACCAAAAAATATTTCATTATGTTGGAACTGATGTGTGTTACTATTTCCGTGAACATTTCCTCATTGTTGTGCTTTTAGTCATACCAGACATTTATGAAGGTAAAGTTCTAACTTATTCCTTTAAATTTCTCTAGCTATAATAAAAAATTAGTTTTCTTTGAAACATCTTGCTATTACAGTGACATTTGGGAAACTAATACTACACTCTCAGAACGATGGTAATATAAGTTCATCTGAAATGATTCAGCTAATAAGTTTGGAAGTAAGTCTATACAAACAGGAAGCAAGTACATTTATCTTTAAATGGTTATCTGAGCTCTTCCAAATAATTTCTTAGAGTGTCAGATAAATGATTCTTTTTTCAAGTTGTTTATATTTAATTTTTACTTTAGAACTGGTGGTGACCAGGTGGATCCATTGACCTGCCCTTAATTTAAACCACCAAGTAGACTATTTGTTTAAATTTTCTGTGAGAATGAGAAGCAGAAGTCTTTTCTTTCAAATAGACTTAAAACCTTAAAATAATGTATTTTAAAGGATGCGTTTTTGCACATTTCTTTTTATTTTCATTCAGTACAAAATAAGCAAGGACTATTCCAAAGAAATGTAGTCTCTAGTCAAATAAATGTGTTACTTTAGACCTAATTGTACTGTGTTCTCTATTAAGAATGAAGTAAAATATATGTAATTGTAGATAAGTCATAAAATGAAAGTGCTTTATACTCTTCTCTTCAGGGAGATATAGACATGTATTGCTAGCTTTCAGTTGGATTGCTCAGAATGGATTACTTATGCAAATGCTTATTTTCACCTGCATTCATGGATTTCAGTTTTAAGTCTAGGGTGAGGTTTGTTACTTGAACAATAAGAGGCAATACAGATTTATGAGACTTTTGTGGGGGAAGAAAGAGTTTCATATATTTTATTTTGTAAATATTCCTGCACACAGATATCCAGAAAAAATGTCATTGCCAAAGGAATTTTCTTTGCCTGTCATTCTTTTACTTAAGACTTTTATTCTTTGTTTTAGAGTATGCGCTTTTATCAAATATATCAGAATTACCCATTTCTTTTTGGGTTTTTCTGTAATTTTTTATCTTCATTAGCAAACTTCTATATTTGATTATTTGGTTATAGTCAGTTAATATTGTTTTAGTGTATGAAATCTCTTGCTGAATTCTGTTTGACAGCCCCCCAGAAACTTAAACAGCATTTGTTATTTTTGAATGTTTTCAGTGTGATTCGTCATAGAGATGTTCGATCCTGTCACTATGGTGTAATAGACAAATTTCGTCTCCAAGTTTCTGAGCAAAGCCAGAGGAAGGCTTTAGGAAGGAAAGAGGTTGTGGCTACTCTTCTCCCTTCTGCAAAAGAGCAACAAAAGGAAGAAGAAGAAAAAAGAATAAAGGAACCGTTAAATGAAAGTTTATTTTTTGAGCAGTCGTTTCAACCAGGTAATTTTGGCTTGCTTTTAAAGCCCTTTTGAGGTCTTACACATTTCTAACTTTAATCAGGGAGCTAAGAGTAATTTCTAGAAAAATAATCTGCTGCTTTAAACCTAATCAACTACTTCAAAACAGAACCTAGAGATCAGGCACCTAAAATTGAGCCTGAGACTAGAGCTGGACTTTCAGAGAGGAGGCCTAGAGGAAGATGTAAGGAGAGGGCAAATGTTGCCGTAACTTTTAAATCTGTAAAACCTGAGGATGTATTTTATCATGCTAGCACAATTTGGCAATTATATGCTTTTGTTTCTGTGACTTTCCTATATCCTTCCCCATTTAATTAGTTCAAAGAAAGAGAGAGAGATTGTGTTTGGCAATAGGCCAAACTTGGTGAACTGTTCATATTATTTTGAAAAAAAATCTCATTAAAGTTGAAGTTAATTAAACTAAGTAGATTATAATTTCCCCTATGGGCTATTAATTCAGTCCCTCTCCACTCCTCATTTCCTTCCAGCTTAGGTATTCAGAAATGTTATGATATATTTTTTCAACTTTGATACTATCCTCATCTTCAACTCTTTGGATGTCCTCCCCCCTTCCCTCTTAACTTGTCATTATCTCCTTCCAGCTCTGTTATAAAAGGAGGAAGATAAATTTTTCATAAGAAAACATGGAAACTTTTTGATAGTGAGTGGTATATGAATGTGATAGTAGCTGTCTTTGGAATTGCTACATAAAGTCTACTTGTCATTGTATTGTATCAGTTTGTTCATCTTAGCATGTTTATTTTCAATAACACAGGGAGTAATGCCTCCTTATTTACTGTAGTCAGGGCTTGTCAGTCTACATAGAAAGTTCTCAGATTTTCTGACCAGGAACCAGGTAGTAGCTAGTAGATTGCTTTCTTCTTAGCTCCTCTTAGCAACCGTTATTTACTGACAGGACCAGCTTTTCATCTTTTGAAGCTGAAAGAGACCCTCTGTCAAATGTCACTTTGACCGCAGATCAATAGTAAGTTGACTTTATATTTATGAGATGCAAGATTTCTCTTTTAAAACTCCTTCCCTAGAACAAGAAAGACCATATAGTGAATATTTGTTTTTTGATGTTAAGTTCATTGGAGCTCACTTCTATATTTAACAGACCAGTTTAATAGTCAAGAATAAAAGGAGTTAAAAGTTTAGTTATATTTTTAATCCTCTATTATTTTTAAATGTATTAGAATTCAGGTGAAAAATTATCCCACAAGGCTAATTAATTACAGCATGTATTAACTGAGCATTTTATTCTTATTTTATTTTTATAATGGAACTTTGGTATCCGAAGTATATTAAAATATTCCTCTAATTGTAAAATTGGAGTAGGTGAATTAATGAAGATAGGTGATATTAGAATAACACGTGGTGATCTCTGTTTAGGAAAATAAATCTCTCTAAGCGATCTATGTCAGGAAGCTCAATGAAAACAGGCCTCTTATTTGTCTTGTTCACCATTATGTCCTCTGCACAGAGTACAATCGTCCTTTGGTATCGAGGGTGATTGGCCCCAGGACCCCTCCCTCCCCAGCCCTGAATACTAAAATCTGCAGATGCTCAAGTGCGTTTTTTAGCCCCGTGTATCCATGGGCCCCACATCCTCTAACTGCAAATCAGCAGTTTGTTGAATTTGCAGATGTGGAACCTGTGAATATGAAGGGTTGACTGTAGTGACATGGGAAATGTGTGCATGGATAGTAGGAAGGCTGGACTTCTTATTTTATAGGGTCTGTTGGTTTAGTTTTCTTTGTCTTACAAGGTTTCCACTGATAAGGACACTCTAGAACAAGGGTAATACAACAGTAAAGTCCCATGTACAGTCTTGGCCAACATGTCTTGTTTGTGGGTAGGTACCCCAATGTTTCTAAAATGGAATTGAGTAAAGTTTTCTTTAATAGAGTGCAATGGTGATTGATTTAGTCTCTCTTGAAAAAAGTGATATTTTTAACTTCTCTTGTTTATTATTTTAATGCTGTCATGTGCCACTTAATGACTGGGATACAGTCTGAGAAATGTGTCATTAGACAGTTTTGTTGTTCATACATCATAGAGTGCAATTACGCAAACCTAGATTATATAGTCTACTACACACCTAGGTCATATGGTATAACCTATGGGTCCTAGGCTACAAACCTGTACAGTGTGTCACTGCACAAAACAACATGAGCTTCAATCAGGCACAAGAGAAAATGATGGAATCAAGAGACGTGGAAAACATGAGACCTATGAGGCTGCTGTTGCCTGCATAACTTTTTTACAGAAAACTCTATAAGTAGAAAGAATATGCTATAAAATAATGTTAAAAAGTCTATATAGTATAGCAAATACAGAAGCTACTAACATAGTTATTATCAATATCATGTACTATATTCTCTACAAAAGTGTATGTGCTATACTTTTATGTGACTGGTAGCTCAGTAAGTTCTTTTGCACCAGATTCACCACAAAAATGTGAGAAATGTGTTGTGCTATGACACTGGGATGGCTAAAACATAACTAGGTGATAAGAATTGTCCAGCTCCATTATAATCTTATGGGACTGCAGTTGTAAGTGCCATCTGTAGTAGACCAAAACATAATTATTCCATACAGGACTGTAGTGAATTATGTGTGTTTTCCAGTACGTAGCATTCTAAGGTTTTTTATTAAGTTTTTCTAAGCTAAAATGTTGAAACAAATTGAGATTGGTTTTGGGGAAGTTTTGAGGTGATATTATTTTTTATGTCTTTAGCTTGAAAGGTGTTTATTAGACATATTACCAGTACAAAAATGTGTGGCTCTTTGAACTAGCTGGAAAATGGTCAAAGGCTATACTCATAAAAGATTCAGATTTTTAAATGTATTGAGGCAGTAAAAATGAGAAAAAATTTTCTCAAGTTTATTGTATAAAAACATATAGCAATAATTTTTTAAAAGAATATATCCCCTATAATCCCATACAGTTAACATATCTGGCTCAGGCTTGGGTAACTCAGTTGGTTAGAGCATTATCCTGCTACACCAAGGTTGTGGGTTCCATCCCCAGTCAGGGCACACACAAGAATCAATCAATGAATGCATAAGTAAGTGGAACAACAAATCAATCAATCTCTCTCTCTCTCTCTCTCTCTCTCTCTCTCCCTCTCTCTCCCCCTGCTCTAAAAATCAATAAAATAAAATTTTAACTAAAAACACAGCAAATCTTGGATAAAAAAATCTGCTGATATAAATGTTCCATGTTACTTTCCAGGCCTGGTCTATGCACATAAATATAATTTATATATATGTTTTTCATTTAATAGAAATTTAACTAAGAGAAATGCTCAAAGCATACTTTTATAAAATACCACAGCCTAAGTTATTAAAAAGATGCAGCTGAATCTTAGTGGGTTTGTCTTAATTATGTTACTAATAAACCATGTCTTTGCAATGTTTGAGACAGTGCCATCTGGCTTAAGAAAATTAGGCTGTTTCTTATTGTTTATAATAATAAAAGATTGAAGATGACCTAAAAGACTATCAATTAGAGATTGATTAAATTTTGAATATTTGTGAGATGGGATGCCATGCAGACATTTACAAGTATATGATAAAATGATAGATGGTTATGTAATGACATGGAAAGAAGTTCAAATATATTCATAAGGGTTGAAATATATTCCTAAGTGAGAGGGGAAAAAACAGGTTTAGAACAGGAGGTATAATATAATCTCATTTACATAAAATTATTTTACATATTTATATGGGCATTAATAAAATCTGAAAGGATTTATACCAAGCTGTGAATAGTGTTATTTCCAGGAAGGAAATAACATAGGAAACTTTATGATTTCTATATCTCTATAAAATTTTTACAACAATCAGAGAAAAGCTATTTCTATTTTGAAAAATGTTAAGCATTTATGCAAATGTTTTTGAATTTCTCTAAATACTAAGGATTCCTTGAAATTATCTTTAGACAAAACCAGAATCCTGGTGAGATGGACAGTATATGTGAAAAAAACTTTTGTCTAACTCGTTTTTAGAAGCAAGCTCAGGGATTTTTGTCTTTTTACAGAAAATAAAACTGTCTCCTCAGGACCTAGTTTATTAACTGTCTTCCTGGGAGTGGTGTGCGTTGCAGCTCTGATGCTTCCTACACTGGGGGATGTGGAATCGCTGGTGCCTCTCTACCTCCACTTAAGCGTGAATCAAAAATTAGTGGCTGCTTACATCTTAGGTAAGTGTTTTAAAGATGCATTTGGGGGCATATGTGTAGGCAATTTTTATGGCTTGGAGGTGGTACGATGGTCTTATGAGTACAAGGTGATTGTGGTGGTGGTGTTTTGATTTTTTCTTTACAAAAACAGATAAAAGATTGTTTTAAAAGCATGTTGAGGTAAAGTGCATTTTAAGATTTAATTCTCGGCTCACATTTAGTTCTTTTCACTTTATTTAACTAGTACCTAATACTGTATTTATTCAGTTTTCTTTTTGCTGACTTACAATGGTATAAAACCTGTAAAATGCATATATGCCGTGAATTACCATTTCTACTTCTAGGAATTGATTCTAGGGAAACACTTAGACAAAGTATACACAATGATAAAGATGAACAATGCAGCCTTGTTTAATACTGGGAACATTTCTCTTCAAACCAGTTCTCCTTTTTCCTGTTAAGTCATTCTTTCCGTCATCCTGACTTGAAATCTTATAATTAGTTCAACTGAACATTTATTTTTTTCTTTCCTTTCTTTTTTATTATATTTTATTGATTATACCATTATAGCTGTCCCATTTTTTTCTCCCCTTTATTCCCCTCTGTGATGCAACACCCCTCCTACCAGCATTCCCACACTTAGTTCATGTCCATGGGTCATACATATAAATTATTTGGCTTCTCGATTTCCTATACTATTCTTAACCCCCCCCCCCCCGTCTATTTTGTGCCTACCATTTATGGTTCTTACTCCCTGTACCTTTTCCCCCATTCTCCACCCTCCCCCTCCCCACTGATAATCCTCTAAGTGATCTCCATTTCTGTGATTCTGTTCCTCTTCTACTTTTTTTGTTTAGTTTGTTTTTGTTTTAAGTTCAACTGTTGATAGTTGTGAGTTTGTTGTCATTTTACTATTCATAGTTTTGATCCTCTTTTTCTTAGATAAGTTCCTGTAACATTTCATATAATAAGGGCTTGGTGATGATGAACTCCTTTAATTTTACTTTATCTGGGAAGCACTTTATCTGCCCTTCCATTCTAAATGATAGCTTTGCTGACAAAGCCAAATGGGGAAGGATTGAGGGTGGGGAGTGGGGAGGGGTGGGGTTGGGGAAAGTGGTGGTGGGAAAATGTTGACATGGGGATGATCGGATGGTGTGCAGGGCGGAGGGGATAAAGGTGAGAAAAATGAGACAACTATAATAGCATAATCAATAAAATATATATATATATATATATATATATATATATATATGGAAATGGAGAAACCAAAGAACATATGTATGATCCATGGACATGAACTAAGGGGCAAGGGGATGCTGGAGGGAGGGAGGTGCAGGGTGGATGGGAATAAAGGGGAGAAAAATGGGACAGCTATAATATCATAATCAATAAAATATACTTAAAAAATAAATGATAGCTTTGCCAAGATAGGGTACTCTTGGATGTAGGCCCTTGCCTTTCAGGACTTTGAATACTTCTTTCCAGCCCTTTCTTGCCTCTAAGGTTTCTTTTGAGAAATCAGCTGATTGTCTCATGGGAACTACTTTGGAGGTAACTCTCTCCTTTTCTCTTGCTGCTTTTAAGATTCTCTCCTTATCTTTAATCTTGGGTAATGTAATTATGATATACCTTGGTGTGTTCCTCCTTGGGTCCAACTTCTTTGGGACTCTCTGAGCTTCCTGGACTTCCTGGAAGTCTATTTACTTTGCCAGATTGGGGAAGTTCTCCTTCATTATTTTTTTCAAATAAGTTTTCAATGTCTTGCTCTTCCTCTTCTCTTTCTGGCACCCCTGTGATTCAGATGTTGGAACACTTAAAGTTGTCCCAGAGGTTCCTAAGCCTTTCCTCATTTTTTTGAATTCTTGTTTCTTCGTTCTGTTCTGGTTGAATGTTTATTTCTTCTTTATACTCCAAATTGTTGATTTGAGTTCTGGTTTTCTTCCTTTCACTCTTGGTTCACTGTATATTTTGCTTTATTTCACTTTGCATAGCCTTCTCATTTTCCTCTGTTTTGCGACCATACTCAACTATTTCTGTGAGCATCCAGATTACCAGTGTTTTGAACTCTGCATCTGTTAGGTTGGTTATCTCTTTATTGCTTAGTTCTATTTTTGGAGCTTAGATCTGTTCTTTCATTTGGGCCATGTTTTTTGGTCTCGGTTTTACCTATTACATTGTGAGGGGCAGAACCTTAGGTATTCGCCAGGGCGGGGCAACCTATGTCACTGCTTTTTGGTGCTGTATATGGGGGATGGGCCTGAGAGGGAACACTGCCACTTGCTTGGCTCTTGGCCGGCTTTCAGTCACTTTCCCTGCTACCCACAAGCAAATTGGGACTTTCTGGTGCTGATTGTTAGGTGGGTGGGTTTGTGTATGTTCTAGGAACCTGTGTGTCTCTCCAACGAACACTCCTGTGAGGCTGAAAGTTTCTCCCATCACTGCAACCCCCACAGGTTTTTACAGGTAGAGGTTTTGAGGCTTTCCTTTCTCACACTGGAAGCCTGGGTTGTACAGTCTCTCTTACTCTCCAGTTGTTCCTGCCAGTTTATCCACACATAAATGTGGGACTGCCCAGTCTGCCAGCCACAGCCTTGTTGCACATGTCCTTTCTTCCCTGGCTGCCCATCTCCACCCCTCCTACCAGTCTGGATGAATGTTTCTTTAACTCCTTGGTTGTCAGACTTCCATACAGTCTGATTTTCTGGTAGTTCTGGTTATTTTTTGTTTTTAAATTTGTTGTTGTCCTCCTTTTGGTTGTGCAAGGAGACATAGTGTATCTACCTGCACCTCTGTCTTGACTGGTCAACTGAACATTTATTCAGTACCTACCAAATGTATCAAGGATTAGAGTTCTGGTGACTGGTGATGAATGACTCTTTCCTCGTAGTCTCTCACTTCTTCTGAAATGCTGTCTCTTTTCTGTATTATCTCTCAGTATTCTTTGGTACACTAATTACAAAATTGTTTTCTTATTAATAAACTGTCTCCATACGTTCTGTTTCCCTTCTCTTCCTATTCCTGTCCTGTTCCATTATTTTACTCTCAAACCATCTATAATATTTCTGTCAGACTACTTTCTATTCTGTTTTGGTTTCACCACCACCACCCCCTACTCAAAAACCTTCACTGGTTCCCTACAGTCCATAGAATGAGGTATAACTCAATAGTTTGGCATTTAAGACTGCCCATACTCTTTTTGAGACCTCTCTGAGCTGTTGACTAGCTGCTGCCTTACATAAGTCCTTGAATAGAGCCATTTAGATTATCTGTTGATCCCCAAAAAGCTCATCTACAGTCCCAGTCTTATCTTCATACCCTTGCCTTTACCTTTTCCTTACCTGAATGTCTACCCACCTCATTGTTCTATATCTCTCTTGTTCATCTTTTAGGCTTATTTCAGCTTTACCTTTTGGGGTATCTTTTTTGACTATGCCATTCCTATGTTATTATTCTTCTCTGTACTTCATCACACACTTTTTTTAACTTCCCGTTTAAGACTGAGCATATTATTAAATTTTTATGATTTTAGGTCTGGAGTTTCTTCAAAAGAGAAAAGCCAAGCAAGAATACTATGCTTCTGTCTATTTGTGGCCCTAGGACCCTGGGATGCAAATATGCCCACAGTGTTTTTGTTGATGAAGTCAACTGGCCTTACTGACACTTTAAAATGGCATGTCTGCTATTACTATAGCTGATGAAACTGGATAAAGTGGGAGGTACATTTGATGGTTTAAAAATTAGTTTTGTTCAGACATTAGTGATTTAATTAAATCTGTCCAGTGTCTGCTTTTTGCTATCAATTGGATTTCTTCTGTATAATATGAACTAAATTTGAATTGACTTCAAGTTCTTGATACAGTACCTGTCTATGTGCTGTATTTTATTTGCTCATTGAGAGCTAAACAATTGCTTATTGAATGGAAAATTTTATAAAATGCGTATCTTTAACTATTCTCCATTTTTTTCCTTTCAGGTCTTATCACAATGGCTATACTTAGAACATAAGCAAGGAGTTCAGTTGACTTCTGAAGTAAATTTATCTTGAAAAATATGAATGTGGACTGCCTTTTATCTGTTTCACTCCATTAATATGCTACAAACTATTGAATGATTTATAATGATTATATAATATATATTTTAAATTACTCTCTAATTTTATTCAAAGGACTCCAGCACATTATGTTACAGACAACAGAATGCTTCTGAGTGACACCTAGGAAATTATTTTAAGAAATTCTTTTTATAAGCCAGGGTTGCAATACTTATATCAGACAAGATAAATTTCAAAACAAAGGCGATAAGAAGAGACAGAGAAGGACACTTCATAATACTGAAGGGTAGAACCCATCAAGAAGACATAAATATTATAAACACATATGTACTCAACATAGGAGCACCCAAATATATAAGGAAAATCTTGGAGGACTTCAAGAAAGATATCAACAGTAACACACTTACAGTAGGGGATTTTAACACTGTATTGTCAACAACGGACAGACCTTCCAAACAAAGAGTCAATAAGGATATTGTGGAACTGAACAATACTCTAGATCAGATGGACATAACTGGTATATACAGAATGTTTCACCCCAAAGAAGCAAAATACAGATTCTCTTTAAACGCACATGGAAAATTTTTCAATGATAGACCACATGATAGGTCACAAAACAAGAATCAAAAATTTTAAGAAAATTGAAATCATATCAAGCATTTTCTCAGACCACAAGGGCTTAAAACTAGAAACCAACCTCAAGGGAAAAACTCAGAAACATTCAAACTCATGGAGATTGAATGACATGTTATTAAACAATGAATGGGTTAACTATGAGAACAAGGAAGAAATAAAAAAGTTTCTGGAGACAAATGAATATGAGCACTCAACTGCCCAGAACCTATGGGACATAGCTAAGATAGTCCTGAGAGGGAAGTTCATAACAATACAGGCTTACCTAAAAAAAAATAGAAAAATCTCAAATAAACAACCTAACCGTACACCTACAAGAACTACAGGAACAGCAACAAACAAAGCCCAGAGTGAATAGAAGGAACAAAATAATGAAGATCAGAGCACAAT
The DNA here is from genome assembly GCA_004026545.1 of Mormoops blainvillei. Classification (NCBI taxonomy): domain Eukaryota; kingdom Metazoa; phylum Chordata; class Mammalia; order Chiroptera; family Mormoopidae; genus Mormoops; species Mormoops blainvillei. The sequence continues at coordinate 34,909 of PVJD01009340.1, read as the reverse complement.
TAAATGACCTAGAGACTAAAAGAACAATTCAAAGGATCAATAAATTCAGGATCTTGTTCTTTGTAAAGGTAAACAAAATCAAGAAGTCTTTAACCAGGCTCATCAAGAAAAAGAGAGAGAGGGCCCAAATAAAGAAAATCAGAAACAAAAGAGAAATTACAACCAGTACCTCAGAAATACAAAAGACTATAGGACATTACTACAGACAACAATATGCCAAGAAATTTGGAACTATAGGGGAAGTGGACAAATTTCTAGAAACATACCCTCCAAAACTGAGCCAAGAAGAAGCAGAAAGCCAGAATAGACTGATATCAGCTAGTGAAACTGAAGCAGTAATCAAAAAACTCCCAGCACACAAAAGCCCTGGACAGGACAGTCTCACAGGAGAGTTTTACAAAACATTTAAGGAAGAGCTAACCCCTATCTTTCTCAAACTAATCCAAAAAATCAAAGAGGAGGGAAGACTCCCAAACTCTTTTTATGAGGCCAGCATCATCCTAATCCCAAAACCAGAAAAAGACAAGAAAGAAAGAAAATCACAGGCCAATATGGCTGATGAACATAGATACTAAAACCCTCAACAAAATATTGGCAAACCGGATCCAGAAGTACATTAAAAAGATCATACACCATGATCAAGTGGGATTCATCCCAGGGATGCAAGGATGGTACAATATTTGCAAATCAATAAATATAATATATCACATAAACAAAATGAAAGACAAGAAATACATGATCTTTTCAATAGATGCTGAAAAACCATTTGATAAGGTACAGCAGCCATTTATGATAAAAACAGTCAGCAAAGTGGGAGTAGAGGGAGCATACCTCAACATAATAAAGGTCATATATGAGAAACCTACATCCAACATCATATACAATGGGCAAAAACTAAAAGTTATTCCCCTAAGATCAGGAACAAGACAAGGGTGTCTGCTTTCACCACTTCTATTCAACATCGTATTGGAAGTTCTTGCCACAGTGATCAGACAAGCGAAAGAGATGAAAGGCATCCAAAGCGGAAAGGGGGAAATAAAACTGTCATTGTTTGCAGATGCCATGATAGTGTACATAGAAAACCCTATAGACTCCACCAAAACACTGCACAACCTAATTAGTGAACTTGGCAAAGCAGTGGGATACAAAGTCAATATTCAGAAATTGAAGGCACTTTTGTACACTAACAATGAGATATCAGAAACAGAAATTAAGGAAAAAAACCCATTTACTATAGCAACAAGAAAAGTAAAAGACCTAGGAATAAGCTTAACCAAGGAGGTAAAATACCTGTACTCAGAAAACTACAGAACACTGATGAAAGAAATTAAGGAAGATACAAATAAATGGAGGCATATACCATGTTCATGGATCGGAAGAATTAACATCATTAAAATGTCCATACTACCCAAAGCAGTCTATAGATTCAACGCAATCTGTATCCAAATGCCAACAACATCTTTCACAGATACAGAACAAATATTTCAAATACTTATATGGAACCATAAACAGCCCTCAGTAGCCACAGCAATTTTGAGAAAGAAGAACAAAGTAGGAGGGATCACAATACCTGATATCAAACTATATTATGAGGCCGCTTTAATCAAAACCATCTGGTACTGGCATAAGAACAGACATAGATCAATGGAACAGAATCAAGAGCCCAGAAATAAACCTATGTCTCTATGGACAATTAATATTTGACAAAGAGAGCAGGAGCATAAAATGGAATGAAAATAGCCTCTTCCATGAATGGTGTTGGGAGAATTGGCAGAGTACATGCAAAAATCATGAAAGTATATCACCAACTTACACATTACACCAAAATAAACTCAAGATGGATAAAAGACTTAAGTATAAGTTGTGAAAACATAAAAGCCCTAGAGGAGAACATAAGCAGGAAAATTTCAGATCTCCCACACAGCAATATTTTCATTGATCTGTCCCCTAGGGCAAGGGATGTAAGGGAAAGAACAAACAAATTGGATTACATCAAATTATGAAGCTTCTGCACAACTAAAGAAAACATCAGCAAAATGAAAAGGAAACCAACCGTATGGGAAAATATATTTGCCAATATGATGCCTCAGACAAGAGTTTGATCTCCAAAATATGTAAAGAACTCATATGACTCAACACCAGGAAGACAAACAATCCAATAAAAAAATGGGCAAAAGACCTGAACAGACACTTCTCCAAGGAGGACATACACAGGGCCCAGAGACACATGAAAGGATATTCGACATCACTAGCCATCAGAGAAATGCAAATTAAAACCACAATGAGATACCACTTCACACCGGTCAGAATGACCATCATTAACAAATCAACAAACAAGTGCTTGAGAGGTTGTGGAGAGAAGGGAACCGTAGTACACTGTTGGTGGGAATGCAGACTGGTACAGCCACTGTGGAAAACAGTATGGAATTTCCTGAATAAACTAAAAATGACTTTTTGACCCAGTGACTCCACTGCTGGGTTATGTTCTAAGAATCCTGAAACACCAATTCAAGAGAAGCTATGCATCCCTATGTTCATAGCAGCATTATTTACAATAGCCAAGTACTGGAAACAGCCTAAGTGCCCATCAATAAATGAGTGGGTCAAAAAACTGGTATATTTACACAATGGAATACTACACAGCGGAAAGGAAGAAGGAGCTCCTATGCTTCATGACAGCATAGATGGAACTGGAGAGCATTATACTAAATGAAATAAGCCAGGTGGTGAAAGAAAAATACCATATGATCTTACCTATAAGTCGAATCTAATCAACAAAAGGAGCAAAATAGAACCAGAGACATTGAAATAAAGAACAAACTGACAGTAACCAGAGGGGAGGGGGGAATAATGGGGAGAGAAGGGGAGGGTCAAGTCAAGGAACATCTATAAAGGACCCATGGGCATGGACAACAAGGGTGGTGATTGACTGGGAGTGGGGGGTGGGCAGTGCAGGGGAGAGCAGCAGGGGAAAAAGTGGGACAACTGCAACTGAACAATAAAAAGAGAAATTCTTTTTATATTTACACTTATTGTGCAAAAGACTTTAATGAAAACATTTGTTATTTTTTCATCTTATTTTACTAATTTACTTTAAATTAATTTTAATTGTTAGGCTCATGTGTCCTTCAAAGCTAAAGGCCTAAAATAGCAAATTGACTAGCCTAAGAATAAAATAGCATTTATTTCCTAGCTACAATGTAAATTATACTGTGGCCTCTATCATTATAGTTGCCATGGTGTTTCTAAAATGAGTTTTACAGTTAATGTGTGAAGGCTTTTAAAAAAAGCACAAAGTACTGAGGGATCATGGCTCTCCTAGGGCTCACAGGAGATGGCATATCTAATTCATCTTCAGCATCTTGGTCTAGACACCAAGCTTGTGTGGTTATTTTAAACCTCATAAAAGCAGGGCGATCTCTCTATTTGATCTGAGAGTTCTAAAGGAAGGTAGGTATGTGTTTAGTTAGTTGGTTCACCCTGGCTTTACTTCTGAATAATGCTTTGTTGTAATAGGAGAAAATATCTCTTTATCTTTTTTCCCCAGCCTCTTGCCTAACTGTAAATGACTAGCCCAAATTGTGATTATCAGTTGCTGGGTGGTTTATGTGGAGATAATTTTTCACCTTTAAACCCTAAACCAACTATAGAAAATCCTTGATATCTTTGTCTATTTTATATCAGTCACTGAGACATTTTTTAAGTTTATATTTATTATTAAAACAACTTTATGAAAAAAGTCCCCGAAGCACAACTATTTGCATTTCTTTATAGCCTCTTCTGATCTCTAACATATATATGCAGTTTTAACTGTTATGTCATACTCAGGGTTTTTATCTGCGAGCACAATGCATTGAGTCTCTTGAAATTCATTTTTCAGATCTTTTTACAGAATGAAATTATGCACTGCTACTGTAGTAATCTCAAGGAGTATATGTAAACACAAAATGGATGCCTGAGGTTGCTTTTTGCAGGAAACAGTACTTTGCTTCTAAACTAAAAGCTTTTACATATACTTTTTCATAGAAAATCCTTATTGGTTTAACCATTTGGGGAGCATAAATCATTAAATGGATCATGTCTGTACATTGTGTAATGACTGGAAAGTACATAAATGTTAATGTAATCTATTTTGAACTTTGTAAAAAAACTTGTTTGGAGGCTATTCTTGTTTCTCTGTTCATCTCAAGTCCCATGTGTGTGCACACATGCAAGTGCATGCACATGTGTATATGTGTGTGATAACACAGTGTAAAAAATTACTTTAAAAAATAAAAGAAAATGGAAACCCAAGTTTCACATTGATTTATACATTTGTGTGTGTGTGTGTGTTACTCTGAGGAACTCAAAGTTTTAGCTGTTCTAACTCCTAAAGCTGCCTCCTACTCCTCTGGGTTAAATAGGAAAAATAAGTGAGATATGTGAGCTTACATATATTAAGTTTCTTAATTCACCAAGGCAGTTAACTTTGAAATTATTGGATAGGTAAGTCATATGCTCCAGAAGTAAAAATCTATGAAAAGATATATAATGAAAAATTACTCCTTTTCATCCCTGTCTATCCAATTCCTTGTCCACTCAGCCTCTTCAAGTGACTGCTTTGATTAGTTAAATATGCTTTTATTTCTTTATCCAAATACATATATACTGGTATTCCATGCTTTTTGAAAGTTTGCTTTACACCACTTCTCTTTTACAAAAGTCTTATGCAGTACCTGTTTCCCCTAACAAAGAAATCTGAAGAGAATTTTCACTTTCATGAAAAAAGGCAAAAAGCAAAAATAGTGTTTGATGTTTGTTTTGCAGAGCACACCCTAAGCAGCAAGAGTAGGCCCACCAAGTTCCTTCCCCTGGGGATTACACTCAGCGTATCAGCATCAAGCCACCACAGCTTTGAACTCTCTGAGCATGTGTGATTTATCTTGCATCTGTTATCAGCTACAAGATGTGTTCTATCAAGAACACAAGATGTGTTCTAAGGTAATTGCCTCTTTGCTTTACACCCTTTAAGCATATCAAAGTTGTTTTTTTTAGGAGTCATTTATTAAAAGGTTTTTATTTATTTTTTAGAGAGAAGGGAAGGGTGGGGTAGGGAAGGAGAAAGAGAAGGAAAGAAACATCAGTCAGCTGCCTCTTGTATGTGCCCCGATGGGGACAAAACCCGCAACCCAGGCATGTGCTCTGACTGGGAATCGAACCGAGGAACTTTTGCTTTGTGGGATGACACCCAACCAACTGAGCCATACTGGTCAGGGTGCATACAAAATGTTTAATAGGGATGTGATTCCTTAAAAGTATAAAAATGAGAATAGTTTTGAATAGTGGGGGAAAGATTTTTATGCTTCTATATAAAAATGGTAACATTTTATATACAATATTGCATATAGGTTTTTCTTTTTGCTTAACGCTGTATCAGTAATTGAAATTTCTATAGCAGTATGTGAAGAGTATCTTCATTCTTTTTATTACAGCTGCATAGTATTTTTTTTGTATGGTGTGTAGTATAATGCATTTCACTAGTTTACTCCTGAGCAGTTCTATCAGCAATGCATGAGTGCCTGTTCTTTTATAGTCTCATCAACCATGTGTTTTCCAATCTGATAGAGGAGAAGTGGTATCTCAATGTACTTTTTAATTTTTATTAAGTGACATTGAGCATATCTTTTCATAGAGCTATTTATTCACATTCTTCATCCCTCTACCCCTGCTTTCTGGTAGGTGGGTGACTTTTTTCTTATTGAGTTGTAGGAACTGTTTGCAATATGAGTTGCAAATAATTCCTTTCAGTTTACAACTTTTCTCTTGACTTGGTTTATGCTGTCTTTATCATGGGAAGTTTATTCTGGGGTAGTTGCATTTATTAATCTTTTATTACTTCTGTGTTTTGAATTATAGGTAAAAAGCCCTACCCCACTTCAAGGTTACAAATCATGGATATATATAAACACATACCAGTTAGGAGATTTAATAATACAATAGCCAAAAATTTTTTTAAACTAGGTTTAAACTTTAAAGAGTCCCAAAACCTTAAAACTATAAGAGACTCCTGGTAAACAAAAAACTAGTCTTTTTGTTTTACAGTTTAAAATTTTTTCTATTATATTTTATTGATTATGCTATTATAGTTGACCCAATATTTCCCCCTTTGCACTGCTCTGCAAAGCACCACCCACTCTCTCAGGCAATATCCACCCTTAGTTCATATCCACTGGTCATTCGTATAAGTTCTTTGGCTACTCCATTTCCTATACTGTTCTTAACATCCCCATCGCTAGTCTGTAAATACCAATTTGTACTTCTTAATGCCCTAATCTTTTCACCCATTCCTCTACACTCCCCTCCCATCAGGCAACCATCCAAATGCTCTCCATATCCATGATTTTGTCTGTTCCTGTTTGCTTAGTTTGTTTTTCAGATTTAATTATTTATAGATATGTATTTATTGCCATTTTGTTGTTCATAGTTTTGATCTTCATTTCTTAAATAAATCCCTTTAACATTTCATATAATAATGGTTTGGTGATGATGAACTCCTTTACTTTTTTCTTGTTCAGGAAGCTCTTTGATTCTAAATGATAGCTTTGCTGAATAGAGCAACCTTGGCTGTAGCTCCTTTCTTTTCATCACTTTGAATACTTTTTGCCAGTCCCTTCTTGCCTGCAAAATTTCTTTTGAGAAATCAGCTGACAGTCTTATGGTGACTTTATGGGGATTTCCCTGTAGGTAACTAACTGCTTTTCTCTTGCTGGTTTTAAGATTCTCTCTTTATCTTTAACCTTTGCATTTTAATTATGATGTGTCTTGGAGCAGGCCTCTTTGCATCCATCTTTTTGGGACTCTCTGTGCTTCCTGGACATGCATGTCTATTTCCTTCACCAAATCAAGGAAGTTTTTAAAAAGATTCTATTTATTTATTTTTAGATAGAAAGGAAGGAAGGGAGAAAGAGAGGGAGAGAAACATCAATGTGTGGTTGCCTCTCACACTCCGCCAAGTGGGGACCTGGCCCAGAACCCAGGCATGTGCCCTGACTGGGAATCAAACCAGTGACCCTTTGCTTTGCAGGTCAGCACTGAATCCACTGAACCATACCAGCCAGGGCAGGGAAGTTTTCTTTCATTATTTTTTCAAATAGATTTCCAGTTTCTTGCCCTTTCTCTTCTCCTTCTGGCACCCCTATGACGTGAATATTGGAAGGCTTGAAGTTGTCCCAGAGGCTGCTTATACTATTCTTGTTTTTTGCATTCTTTTTTTCTTCTTGTTGTTCTGATTGGTTGTTTTTTGCTTCCTTATGTTCCAAATCATTGATTTGAATCTCAGCTTCATCCACTCCTGTTGTTTCCCTATAAATTGTTCTTTATTTCAACTAGTGTATCTTTTGTTCCTAATTGGATCTTTTTTTATGCCATTGAGGTCCTCACTGAGTTCCCTGAGCATCCTTAGGAACAGTGTTTTGAACTCTGCATCTGATAGATTATCTCCATTTCATTTAGCTCTTTTTCTGGAGATTTGATCTGTTCTTTCATTTGGGCCATGTTTCTTTTGTCTCGTCATTTTGGCAGCCTCCTTGTGTTTGTTTCTATGTATTAGGTAGAGCTACTTTGACTCTGTGTCTTGGTAGCATATAGTAGGTGTCTTGTAGGATCAGGTGCACAGCCTTCCCTGTCACCCAAGGTGAGCACTTGAGGTGCACCCTTTATGTGGGCTGAGTACATCCTCCACTTATAGTTGAGACTTGGTTGCTGTTGGCAGATCAATGGGAGGGATTTACCCAGGCCAGTGAGCTGCAGTGTTTGGTTGTGACCACTGACCACCAACCTCCACCTTCCATGGAGGATCACCTGTGCAGGGGCAGGATGGTGGTGCTCCAACATGGTCTGTAGCTGTCCACTGGGTGCATAGGCTCTGGGGTTTCCTGGGTGGTGCAGGCCAAGGTCAGCTCTCACGTGAGACACAAAGCTCATCTTGAAAAAACAGAAGATATCTGGGATGTTCTTGAATATGTGTATTCTTGATGTGAAAATTTCCCTTTTCCTATGTTATATAAATGTAGCATGATTCCTCCAACAAGATGTTTTCGTATCTTTTTTTAAAAATCTAGGTAAATTGATTCTAGAGTTCATATGGAGAAATTGGTAGAGCTAGGAAAAACTCTTCAAAAGAAGAGCAAAGGGGGGAATTTTACCAGAAATTAAAACATGTAACTCCAAAATTCCAACTGTGTGGCACTTGCCCATGAACAGACCAATGGCAAAGCACTGGAATGTACAGAAACAGACACAAATACATCCAGGAATTTAGTATATAATAGAACTCTCTGTCAAAGCAGTGGTCAATAAACAGCACAAAAACAATTGGATTGCCATGTAGAAATCAATGAAGTTTGATTGATGGATTTCACCAGGATAAACTCCAAAAGAATAAAAAAATTTAAATGTATAAATAATGAAACCATAAAGGTGCTAGCCAACAATGTGGAACCTTTATTTCTGTACAATTTCAGAAGGGGCTAATTCTTGATTACTCAATAGCATTATTTCATATCAGTGAAAATTTTAAAAAATATTTTATTAATTTACTTTTAGAGAGAGGGGAAGGGAAGGAGTACGAGATAGAGAGAAACAACAATGCATTAGAGATACATTGATAAGTTGCCTGTCATGCACCCCCAACTGGGGACCTGGCCCACAGCCCAGGCACGCGCCCTGAGTGGGAATCGAACTGGTGACCTTTCATTTTGCAGGCCAGAGCTCAGTCCACAGAGCCACACCAGCCAGGGCTCAATGACTAAATTTGCAACCAATCTCTTCCCTTGACAGTTGTTTTCCTTTCCTACTCTATGTAATTTCCCGGTTTTTTAAAAGGGCCCCCACAAACATTTCCAAAGTAAATTCCCAGAATCATAAAACAGTTGGATTTTCCATTTGATATTACTTAATTCAACTCATTTAAATATTGCCCTTTATTTCAAAACCTGATGCATTTTGACAGGCTGTAATCAGTAAGAACTGGGTGCCTGGCAAGTGTGATCATACTCTGTGTGTATGCGCTGTCTGTGTTTACAGTCCACAGTTGAGTGTATGATGGTGTTGGGGAAGGGCAGAAAGAGAATAGAACTCAAACAGCCTTTGATCCAATTCCATGCTGAAATGTGTGGCATATGCCACAAATGCTGCAGGAGCTGAGGGGACCTAAGTTGACTCTTTAAGGGTGGGCTTGATTCATATACAGAAAGGAGTTGAGTTTACAAGAAAAGGCAAGGATGAGTGTGGTACAATGTAAAGAGAGTTGTTTTGAAAGAGTTTCTAGGGAGATATTTGAGATTGATGTGTGTGCTGTTGGTACCTGTCTACCATGAAGAAAACTTTTTCCTGCAATGATTAAAGGGGCTGAACACAGGGTATTGAGGAAAGAACCAAGCTTACTAAGGGGCCACATGCATAACAAAGTTTAATCAAGGACAAGGTAAAGAGGTAGTTGTCATCATGAAAACAATTATGATTCATCCTAAAAAGGAGCTAGCAAACAGGAAATGCACAGCAAGAGCCATGGCAATAGCTGTAATTATCTGTCACTGCAGGTGTTTCTGCCACCTTAAAATTGTTAGGCCTGGACAATTCTTCCAGCTGAGTTCACTTCAAAAGGAGTTGTACAAAGTCAGCATATAAAGTTTCAGCTTTCAAAAGGGATACTGGAAACCAGTGTCTATGAGGTATTTTCATTCACCAAACAATTGAGTGGAAAAACTATATAGCATCTGCCCAGAAGACATATCCAGGGTTTCAACATGAAAACAGAAACAGAATGCTGAGGTTTCAAAACTTTGCTATAATGAAAGAGATTGAAGATTTCAAGTAGCACCAGAAGCCTTGACATTTTGAGAGAACATGCCTAAAGGAAACAATTTCAAATAGACCTAAAAAAATTAGAGGGGTGGTGGGACTGGGACCACATAGCTACACTAGAAGATTCCACACAGAACCTACCTGTATTTTCCTGTACCAGAATATCAAGTTAGTGATTATTTCATTAGAAAACTATTTGCCATGCCTATAATCTGGAGGTGATAAACAACATACCAGAGCACAAAATTACTCTCCAGGATTAAATACCAAACAAATGACAAGAATTGACCCAGACTGTGAGGTTAGACCTTGTTCAGCTAACACATCCTTTAAGTATCCTTTAAGTAAACCATATGCAGAATAAAAGAGGAATCAATTAGGATACTGTTTTGGAGAGTCTTTATATAACCAAGGGAGAAAAGAAATGCAAATCAAACTCAAGCTCTATGTTTTCTTTATTTATTTTTTCATTAAGTTTCTCTCTGATTTGCCCCTCTCACTTGGTTAATGAAAACATCCAAAAATTTGCCCTGGCTGGTGTTTCTCAGTGGATTGAGCACCAGCTTGCGAACCAAAGGGTCGCTGCTTCGATTCCCAGTCAGGGCACATGCCTGGGTTGCCGGCCAGGCCCCTAGTAGGGGGCACACAAGAGGCAACCACACATTGATGTTTCTCTCTCTCTCTCTCCCCCTTCCCCTCTATCTAAAAATAAATAAATAAAATATTTTTAAAAATGCCCCAAAATTTAAAGTGACACCTACCTTAGGCTATGTCAGTTCAGTACCTAATAAAAATTGGGCCCAGTAGGAAGATGAGGGGAATGCCCAGATCAATAAATGCATTTTCCAATTAGCTGGGCATTTTGCTTTGTGAATCACTGACTTTATGAACCTACAACCCCAGAAGTTTAGGATGTGATCAAGGTAGGTGCAGAAATGCCCTGATTCATTGAGTGAAATGATTCATGAGGATATAGACAGATTTTAGTCCACCAGGTAGAGAAAAACAATGCAAAACCCATCCTGACAAAATGAAGTGTGAGCTGTGGTAATGTTAAGGGAAAAAATGCTAAACCTTGGAATGGATGGATAAATTACTTTTGCAGAATCATGTCAAGGGAAGCAAGGTTAGGAGCAGATTTATTTAGAGAATTGAAATGAAAGCTCACTCTTTCTCTGTCTCTGTCTCTGTCTCTGTCTCTGTCTCTGTCTCTCTCTCTCTCTCTCTCCCTCCCCCAACTCCCTCCTTCACTCCCTCCCTCCCTTCCCTAATGAACAGGTTTGGGAGTGAATCATTGTACTAGGTAACCTGTACCTTCTGCTCTTTTTAGGTTATTAGGAAACAGGTGTTTTTTGTTTTTTTTTTCTTCACCCAAGGATATGTTTATTGACTTTAGAGAGAGGAAGGGAGAGACACGGATGTGAGAGAGAAACATCGGTCACTTGCCTCCCACATGCGCCCTGATTTGTGATTGGATGCACAACCTAGGCATGTGCCCTGACCGAGAATTCAACCTGCAACATTTTGGTGTACAGGGCAATGATCCAACCAACTAAGCAACCTGACCAGGGCTGTGAGTTTTTTAACTTTATTACTTAGAGCAGTTTGGGGATCACAGCAAAACTGAGCAGAAACTAGAGAGTTCCCATATACCTGCTGCCCCCTCAAACACATTCATAGCTTCCCCCACTATTCACATCCTGAAGTGGTACATTTGTTACAATGGATGAACCTACAATGACACATTATTATCACCCAAAGTCCATTGTATATTCATGGTTCACTCTTGGTGTTGTATATTCTATGGATTTGGACAAATGTATAATGACATGTATCCACCATTATAGTAACATACAGAATACTTTCACTGTCCTAAAAATCCTGTTGGGGCTTTCTTTTTTAACTTAAAAATTTATTATGGAAAATGTTAAATACATACAAAAGCAGACAGAATAGTATGAAACCTTTTCCATGTACCCATCACCTACCTTCAGAAATTACCAGCCGTGGCCAGTCTCAAAGAGACATTGTTCAAAGACTATAGGAACATAGCTATAGGCAGATGGGTATTACTTTTGTGGAAAAAGATTTCTCAGTAATTTTTCAGTGATTGAATTATTTTGGGGTGGTCATGTATTACGCAGTAACTGTACTAGGCATTTTGCAGTTGATATCTAGAGCCTGTGACTCCAAGTGTAGCCTATGGACCAGCAGTATGGGAGCTTATTGGCAGTGAAGACTCTGGCCTCATCCCAGGCCAACTGAATTGGAGTAAGTAGTTTAACAAGATCCCCACGCAATCTATATGTGCATTAAAAGTTAAGAAGCACTGACTGTCTGGCCCAGAGTATACACAACCTCCTAACAACCCTGCAACAACACATCAAGGCAGATATTATCATGCCCAATTTATATATGAGAAAACTAAAGCTCAGTGATATTATTGGCCTAATATCTCACAACTAATAAACTTAGATCTGTCTGGTTTCAGAGTTTATGATTTTACCACTTGTAGCACACTGTCTCCCAGCTAGTTCACTTTTGGGGCAACTTGGTAAAAACAAAACAAAAGGATGTGGTATGTGTTTACACAACACAAAAACAACCAGTCATCTTGATGGTAACAACATCTTGAAACCAAGCTGCTGTCATGCAAGCAATCACTTGCTCCACTGAAAGACCTTTTCACTTTTCAAGAAATTTTTATGGTATCATGTAGATAACTAAATATTTCAGAGCAGTCAGAAAATAACCCCCAAAACTGGAGGAATCATCAAAGTTATTCCCCTTGACAGTTACTGTTGATCCAAATACGAACCGAACTGCAAACCACAAGCTCTCCCAGAACAAAACGTTTTGCTATAAACCAAAATAACTGGTAAATGCATTAAAAAATCAGACCAGTTTGACAACAGCAGGAAGGGCAGGTAGTTAACGGCTATTTTACTTTCCAACCAGCGGGGGGGGGGTGGTCTAAGCCTATACCTCTGTTGGAGTGTTAATTGCCTACACTGAGACACGTTAAATGCCTGAGCACTGCTAGGCAATGCAATATGCCCTTTTCTTTTCTGGGTAGCTTTTTGAAAGGGGTATTTACAGGGAAAGGTAGAAAAATCATAATTCCTGGAGTATGTCCCCAAGTTTATCAGGAACTCTTTAGATCTCAGGAACTTCTCTAATCCTGGAAGATTGGGCTATTTCCTTCTCTCTGCTGCCCTAATGGCACTGGGGACCTACATTAATGGATCAGCATGGCTACTTGGTTTTGCAATGAGCTAATTGGATAATTAATTAGCCTCTAGCAGGAACCTGATTAAGTTCTCAGCTCAAAGCTCCAGAGATCTAGTTCAAGGCAATCCACCCTCACACACACACAAAAGGCCAGGTGAAAAGGCACACAAACTAGCCTGTGATAGGCTGCCACAGGGGTTATGATTCACTTTCTACTTTACAATCAGATGGCCTGCACATAACTTGCTGTTGTGTAGTAGTAATCCTACTGAAAAGTAGTAAACATACTAACTCAATGAATCTAGTTGTCTTTATGCATGAAATCAAATACCTAGTGTATTTTCTCTGCCTTATAAAGAACTATTTGGTTCACTTTACTCCACATTCTTTTTTTTTTTAATCCCACATTATAAACGGATGACAAGAGGAAAATTCTGAGATGTTCTAAATTATAGCAGCTGGGGAATAAGAAACAGGAATAGTTAAGTAGTTAATAACTGTGGGGCAACTAACAAGACTGCTCACATTCCTGAATGTCTGTTGCAGCTTGAAATCAACCTCCAGGCATCTATTAGCCAACCACTAGATGCCACCGCATCCTGTATATGCATGAACTTTCAGGACTGTAACCAATCAAAAGTAGTAAACATTTCTTCCTTGAGGACTGTGAATCTACCATAGAGCTGTCTCTGCTTCACCTTTTCCTGTCTCCCTTATCTGCAGCCAATGTAAATTCTTTTAAAACAACTTATATCTTTCCCAAAACATAATGTATAAAACAGGTTGCAACTCGAGGACAGCAGACACATGTCTTTTCCATCTGACCATGCTGCTGGTGGTTTAGACTAAACGCCCCAGGACCTAATCCTTTTCTGGATAGCATTTGGCTCAATAAAACCTTCCTTTTAAAAAAGCTTTCAATGTGGAAGTTGATTTTTTTAAACACAGATTTCATAATATTTTATGGCCAACGTTGCCCTCATGCTAAAAGATATAATGAATATAAGAATTGACTCAAAATAAGCCAAAAAGCCAGCTAAGGTAAAATAGATGACATCTTAAGTTACTTTAAGAATGTTTTCCTAAACATTTAATTTTTTTTAAAAAGTATTTATTGTTTATGCTATTACATTGTCCCACTTTTTCCCCCTTTGCCCTCCTCCACCCAGCCTGCCCCTCACTTCCATAGTCAGTCCCCACACCATTGTCCATGTCCATGGGACCTTCATGTATGTTCTTTGACTAATCCCTTCACCTTCTTTCAATTAGTTCCTGCCTCCCACTTCCCCTCTTACAGCTGTCAGTCTGTTCCACGATTCTATGCTTCAGGTTCTATTTTTCTTGTTAGTTTATTTAGTTCATTAGATTCCTCTTATAAGTGAGATCATATGGTATTTGTCTTTCACCAACTGGCTTATTTCACTTAGCATAATACTCTCCAGTTCCATCCATGCTGTTGCAAAAGGTAGGAGTTTCTTCTTTCTTTGTGCTGCATAGTATTCCATTGTATAAATGTACCACAGATTTTTAATCCACTCATCTATCGATGGGCACTTAGGCAGTTTCCAGTTCTTGGCTATTGTAAATAGTACTGCTATGAACATAGCGGTGTGAAATTCTTTTGAATTGATGTTTCAGGATTTTTAGGGTATATTCCCAGCAATGGAATTGCTGGGTCAAAAGGCAGTTTTGTTTTTAGTTTTTTGAGGAAATTCCAAACTGTTTTCCACAGTGTCTGCACCAGTGTACATTCCCACCAACACTGCACCAGGGTGCCCTTTTCTCCACATCCTCGCCAGCATTTGTTGTTTGTTGATTTAATGATAGCCATTTTGGCAGGTGTGAAGTGCTATCTCACTGTGGTTTTAATTTGTGTTTCTCTGGAGGCTAGCGATGTTGAGCATCTTTTCCTATGTCTCTGGTCCCTCTGTATGTCCTGCTTGGAGAAGTATCTATTCGGGTCCTTTGCCCATTTTTTAAAATTTTTTATATTTTTACTTTCTAAAGATGCTTTTACATTGTTGCAAATATACAGGTTTAGACCCTACTTCTTTTCACGTTTGCCCACTTTTAAATTGGATTGTTTGTCTTCCTGTTGTTGTCATATAAGTTCTTTATATAGTTTGGAGATCGAACCCTTGTCTGATGCATCAATGGCAAATATGTTCTCCCATACAGTTGGTTCCCTTTTCATTTTGGTGATGGTTTCTTTAGCTGTGCAGAAGCTTTTTAATTTGATGTAGTCCTACTTGTTTATTCTTTCCTTTATTTCCCTTGCCCTAGGAGATACACTGGCAAAAATATTGTTACATGAGATATCTGAAATTTTCCTGCCTATGTTCTTCTCTAGGATATATATGGTATCATGACTTATATTTAATTTTTTGCCTGTTTTGAATTTATTCTGGTGTATGGTGCAAGATGGTGGTCTAGATTCATTTTCTTGTAGGTACCATTCCGGTACTCCCAACACCATTTATTATTATTTTTTTTTATTATTGTTCAGTTATAGTTGTCCTACCTTTTCCCCATTGCTCATCCTATTCCCCCCTACTCCCACAGTCAATCCCCACCATTGTCCATGAGTCCTGTATTTTTGTTCCTTTGTTGAAGAGACTGTCTTTACCCCATTGTATACTCTTGCCTCCTTTGTCAAATATTAATTGAAAAAATATGGAACACTTCATTGGTTTGCAGGCCATCTTTGCACAGGGCCCATGATAATCTTCTCTGTGTCACTTCATTTTAGTACATGTGCTGCCAAAGCAAACACTGAAAAAAAACTTAAAATAGTATTTTCATACTGTATTTGAATGTTTTAATCAGTATACTTTCCCTATGAAACTTTCACAATGACTTTTCTAAGATTTGTTTATCTAACCTTTGTAAGGTCAGCAGGGCAGTTATTATTTATCCCTCTTTTACAAATGAGGAAACTGAAGTTCTGAGAATTGAAGTTACTTGCTGTACACATGAGGGCCTCTCAGCGAGGAAGGGGCAGGGCCAAATTTGGCATCCAGATCATAACCTGACCCGGTTTTCTTTCCAGTTACCACAGGTTAAAGAAAAAGACAGCACAAGAGTAACCACGTAATCATCCCCTAAAATAAAACCAAGGCAGTTGAGAACATGTCAGGATTATTAAATCAGTCAGAAATATCTCTTCACTTTGGAAATTACAAATTATACTTGGGTTATTTGATGAGGGGGAAAACACTGATACATGAGTAGCTGTGTTCATTATGCATATTGAAGGCCCATGCATAATAGCATATTTTCTTCCCCTCTTCTAATCAAAACTCCTATCCTAGCAAGTCTGAAATCAATTTGAATATCCTAATTAAAGTTCACAGGAAAATTAAAGTGACCAATAACATGAACAACAAAGTGGGGCATTGACTCTGGGAATGGTGGGTGAGATGGGAGGAGGGGGGAAAAGGGAGAAAGTTGGAACAACTATAATAGCACAAGCAATAAATGTTTAACTTTCAAAAAATAAAGGTAATGAGGAAAAATAAAAATTTAACTCTAGGGGAAGGTATTTTATTTTAAAGCAGTAATTTTGTTCTAATCTCAATTGTTGGAATTTTGGGGGTAGTGGTCAGAGGATAAGCTGACTGGGAACTTCTGTCCCTTTCTTGTCCTCTAAGAATGCCATGGAGTGAGCAGAAGCCATGGGCACTTCTCTTCTATATCCTCATTATTGTCCTCATTTATTTAAGAGGAAACTTGGGCTTGGGAGGGTTAATCACTTGGTTAAGTTTCCTCCTAAACAAATAGGGACAATACTGGTTCTTACATAATTGAGTTGTTGTGAAGATAAAATTATCTGTTATATGTAAAACACTAAGCTACCTGGGAAATAATAAGCACAAAATTTTAAAAGGCCTTGCTGTTATTGCCCTTATTTACAAGTTGGTTTCTGAAAGGAAGAGGTCAGTCCTAGTTACCTTCCAGTCTTCACTTGTAGACCTTCATGGCATGCAATACTGGGTTTCCATTTATGTTGGCATTATAAAGCTTCCTTTAAAATGAATGTAAGTAGGGTAGCATAAGTTGATTTAAAGAAAATCTTTAGATATCAGGCATCAGGTGGTATGTGGATATGGTGAAGATGATGATGGTGTAAGTGAATGCCCACTCCAGTGATACCTCATTGCTAGAATAAGTTCAAACTCCATAATGGGGTGGCCACTCTATTTAATGTTGCACTATGCAATATTAATATTAGTTATTAATATTAATAACCCCCACTCCCAGCCTTCCTGATCCCTTTCTGCCTGCTTTACTGTTCTTTTTTCTATAGGGCTTATCACCTTCTAACATTTTTAACAGTTATTTTCATTGTTTGTCGCTCTTTACTAGCACCCCCCCACCGATAGAAACCTTTTCTTGTTTTTTGTTCAGTAAGTGAACCAAATCGTACCTGATTTGTCGTAGGTGGTCACTAAATATTTGGTGATTTACTGAGTGAAAGATCAAGGCATTCACAGTACTTCGGAATCTGGTCCCATTGTCTTTTTCAGCATCACATCTTGTCATTTGTCCCTGTGAGTGTCAGTAATACTAGCAGTTTCCCATGTACATCATTTGCTCCCCCATCTCTGCCCTGATAAATAATCATGAATCTACACAAAGATTTAGTTGTAAGATTGTTCTCCATAGTCCAGGTTTGTATCAGTAAAATTTGAAAAAACCTTAACAAAAAGGTTAGAGAAATCATAAAGAGTATATAGCAAAATCTATCAAAATTACAAATGCACATAGCCTGTAAAGCAGCAGTTCTGCTTTTAGGAGTTTATCCTATAGATAAACTTGATTGTGTGCCAGATGAGTATGTGTTGGTGAATCAGTGCAGTTATTTAGTCACTCCTATTAGACACAGCAGTGACAGAACTCATTAAATTATTATGTAGAGCTGTATATTTATTGATGTGGGAAGATCATAATAGCTAACATTAATTCAACTTGCTATGTGTCAGGCACTGTGATGTGTTTTTATGTATTTTTATCTCATTCAATCCTCATAACAACCCTGTGAGGTAGTTACTTAAAATAGTCCTCAATTTACACAGGAGGAAATGGGCTCAGGAAAGTTAAATTGCTTACCTAGGGTCAGACAACTCATACAGCAAACTTAAAATGTCTGAAATATATTATGGCAAAACAGGATGTATACTATAATTCACTTTTGTAAGAAAAAGATACATATAGATATACCAATGTTTATATGTGCATATAAAAAGGATTGGAAAGGAATACATCAAAGTATTAATGGTCGTGGGGTTGTAGGTGGTTTTATTTCCTTCTTTTTGCTTGCTTATTACTTTCTGAGTTTTCTGTTAAATTTTGAGCCTGACTCAGAAGGAGGAAGTGAAGTCAGCAGACATGAATTACTTGTGTAATTTTAAAAATAGCTAAATTTTAAAAGTTTGATAGTAGTATGGATCAAAAGGGCACAGAGGCAAATGTTTTTACAGTGAGAGGAAAAGACTAGTGGATGGGGAGAGCTTGCCCAGAGGAAAAGAGGATGGTTCCTGGGGCCAATTTCAGGAGAAGGCAAGAGAACCTAGTGTCAGTGGCACAGGTGGAATAGGCAACCTTGAGGAGTAAGTACCCTCATTCCTATGAAGCTGAGGGGTGAGGGATGAGCAGGCATAAGCAAAAATGCAGGGAAGCAGGGAAGGGAAATGTAAAAAGGGAATAATTCAGGAAGTTCCTGTTTGGTGACCTGTGTTCTGTCATTGATATCCAAAACTAGACCTGGCACTGAGGGGTAGGGATGACGGTGGGGTATGGTATCTGAGGGGCGGGGGAGGGTTTGGAGCAACCCCTGAGAGAAATTCAATACAGGTATATGAAAGGATTGTCTCCCAACCCTTGGGGCCCCGCTGAGGCTAGCTAGCCTGGCTTTTTAGCATAGCCAGTGATGACCTTCTCCAGCAAAAGTTAGCAGCCTGGGAGTGAGGGGTGGAGAGAATGGGTGGTGGGGTTTTCACAGGGATGAGGACCGGCAGAGCAGGCGCTACAAAAGGTCATGGGGAGAGTAAGTCCAGAGGTCAACACTAATGTAGTAAAATGGATGATCTTGAGGCTGACTTGGAATAACAAAGGAAACCAGCAAGCCATGTGTAGCGCTAGACTGGGGAAGGAGTGGGGAGGAAAATCAGGCTGGTGGCTGTAAGGGCCACAGACTGGTAAAAGGAGACCTATAGAAGGCTGAGGTCAGAGGGAGGGGAGTGTATGAATTTGTATGTTGAAGTGGTCCCCTAGGGGCCCTGGGAGGAAGTGGAAAGGAGCAGTAAGGAAACTGTGTGTGATAAAATGGCAAAGACAACATTAAAGTAACTCCTAGCTGATGGAGGGAAATTTGGCAATATCTATTAAAATTACAAACGTACCTTCCCTTTCATACAGCAATTAAGCTTAGAGGAATTTCTCCTATGAGTATACTTGCTTGCTTTTGTGCCAGATAAATGTGTAAGGTAAGTCATTTCAGCATTGTCTGTAATGGCAACAGATTGAAAACAGTATAAAAGTCCATCAACAGTGATTTAACTACTTAAATAAAGCATGGCTCAAAAAAGGAGAAAGGTTTTTATGAACTGATATAGAATGATCTCCAAAATTTTGTTAAGTGAAAGAAGCAAATACAGATCAGTGTTGGTAGTTTACAATCTCTTTGCTACTCATGCATAAAACATCTTCAGAAGGATAGATAAAAAACTGTTAATAGCGGTTGCCTCCAGCAAAGGAGAGCTGTTTGCTAGGTGACAGGGTTTGGAAGGTAACTTTTCACTTGCCCTTTTGTTTTGTACTTTTTTACTTTATGAAAGTATAACCGACAAAAATTATATATTTTAAAGGTATACAAAATGACGTGCCTTTTGAATTTTGAGCCATGTGAATACATTACTTACTGAGAAAATAAGTAAACAAAGTTCCTATTGCGATTTGCTTCAAAGCAAAGTTTGCCAGGGTAAAGGGTGGATTTTGGGTGACATGAAATAACCACGTGTCAAAAATTGCTGGAGGTTGGGTGATGGGTATATGGGGGCTCATTGTTATTTGAAATATGAAATTGCCATTTCTATTGGTCAAAAATGGTCCCATTTTGGCAATTTCAGATGGTCTAACTTAATGCTGTTCTCATTTTTATAAATTTTCCTTTTGAAGAAAGGAAAAAAATGGGCTGCCACCAGGCTCTTGCTAGGAACATTCATGTACTTACTCATCCTAGCTCCTGTGTCTCGTAATTGAATGGAAATTCCCATTCCCCAATCAGCTTCTCAAACAGCAGTACAACCTTGCTGATTTCCCTTTATTACTGTACGGGTGCGGTGCTGTTCTCCGGATTTTTCCTATTAGCAACAACCTCTCCCTATCTTGTTGTGTTAATTGGGTACTACCTTATCCTTATTGCTAGTAAAGCTCATCCTGCTCTTTAAAAAAAAAATTATATTTTATTTCCCTGGCTGGTGTGGCTCAGTGGATTGAGTGCCGGCCTGTGAACCAAAGGGTTATTGGCTCGATTCCCAGTCAGGACACATGCTGGGTTGTGGGCCAGGTCCCCAGCAGGGGGCGCATGAGAGGCAGCCACACATTGATGTTTCTCTCCCTCACTTTCTCCTTCCCATCCCCTCTCAAAAATTAAATAAACAAAATCTAAAAAAATTAAATTAATTTTTATTGAATATGCTATTACAGTTTTCTTTGATTTTCCCCCTTTGTACCCCTCCACCCAGCACCCACCACTCCCTCAGGAAATCCCCACACCATTTTTCATGTCCATGGGTCATGCGTATAAGTTCTTTGGCTACTCCACTTCCTATACTGTACTTTACATCCTCATGGCTATTCTGTAACTACCTATTTGTACTTCTTAATCCTCTCATCTGTTCACCCATTTCCCTACACCCCCTCCCATCTGGCAACCATCAAATTGCTCTCCATATCTATGATTCTGTATCTGTCCTTCTTATTTGCTTAGTTTGTTTTTGAGATTCAGTTTTTGATAGATATGTAATTTTGCCATTTTATTGTTTGTAGTTTTGATCTTCTTCTTTTTCTAAATAAGTCCCTTTAACATTTCATATAATAATGGTTTGGTGATGATGAACTCCTTTAGTTTTTCTTGTCTGGGTAGCACATTATCTGCCCTTCCATTCTAAATGAAAGCTTTCCTGGGTAGAGCAACCTTGGCTGTAGGTCCCTGCTTTTCATGACTTTGAATATTTCTTGCCAGTCCCTTCTTGCAATTTCTTTTGAGAAATCAGCTGACAGTCTTATGGGGACACCCCTGTAGGTAACTAACCTCTTTTCCCTTGCTGCTTTCAAGATTCTCTGTTTATATTTAACCTTTGGCATTTTAATTATGATGTGTCTTGGAGTGGACCTCTTTGCATCCATCTTGATTGGAACTATCTGTGTTTCCTGGGCTTGCATATCTATTTCCTTCACCAAATTTGGGAAGTTTTCTTTCATTATTTTTTCAACTAGATTTCCAATCCCTTCTGTCTCTTCTCCTTCTGGTACCCCTATGATGTGAATGTTGGAATGCTTGAAGTTGTCCCAGAGGCTGCTTATGCTATCCTCATTTTTTGGATACTTTTTTCTTCCTGTTTTGATTGGTTGTTTTTTTGCTTCCTTATGTTCCAAATCATTGATTTTATTCTCAGCTTCACTGCTGTACTGTTGTTTCCCTGTAAATTGTTCTTTATTTCAATTAGTGTACCCTTTGTTTCTGACTGGATCTTTTTTTATGCTGTTGAGGTCCTCACTAAGTTCCTGAGCATCTTTATGACCAGTGTTTGAACTCTGTATCTGACAGATTGCTTATCTTCATTTCATTTAGCTCTTTATCTGGAGATTTGATCTGTTCCTTCATTTGGGCCATGTTTCTTTGTTCATTTTGGCAGCTTTCCTGTGTTTGTTTCTATGTGTTAGGTAGAGCTACTTTGACTCTCTGTCTTGGTAGTGTGGCCTAATGTGGTAGGTGTCCTGTAGGACTCAGTAGCGCAGCCTCCCCTGTCACCCAAGCTTGGTACTTGAGGTATACTTTTCTTGTGGTCTGAGTACACCTTCCTGTTGTAGTTGAGCTTTGGTCGCTGTTGGCAGATCACTGGGAGGGATTTACCCAGGCCAGTCAGCTGCAAGGATTGGCTGTGAGCACTGACCACCAACTACCACCCTGTGTGAATGATCAGCTGTGCAGGGGCACAGCTGTGATGGTGCTCCAACCTAGTCTGTAGCTTTCTAAAGGGTGTGCTGCCCCTGGGTTTCCTGGGTGGTACGGGTCTAGGTCATCCCCCACCTGTGTTTTGACAGGGTCACCCTGCCTGAGCTATACAGCAATCTGAGATGGCTGCCTCTTGTGCTTGGCTTGGAGATTTTCAGGTGAAGTCAAACTGTGAATCTAGGCTGGCTGCTGCTAGTGCCGGACCTGGTGCTCACTGAAGCCAGCTCTTGCTTATTTGCTAGGATTTAGGAAATTGTGCAGTATGAGCCAAGACTAGCCATTCATATGGAGTAGCAGATTGGGTGGGCGGAGTCTCTGGGTATCTACAAGGCTGGGGAGATAGTGCTAGCCAGTTAGATGGAGTCTTAGATATGGCACCCAGCTTGCTTGCTCAATAGTTCTGTGGGGGGAGGGCTCAGAAAAGGGACAGTAGCCTTTGCTCACCTTGACGCCAGGATGCCAGTCTCTCCCAACATGCCACTGGGGCTTTTCAGGCTGCTACCCCAGCACTGGAGCTCAGCATGAGCAAGTCTGAGTAGGTGAGTCTGTGTGTTTGTGTTATTTAAGAAAAACTGCTTGGGGTTTAAGCAATTTCTTCCTCTCACTCAATCCCTGTTAGTTTTTGCAGCCAGAAGTTGTACAGACTTATCTTCTTGGCACTGGAGCCCTGGGCTGGGGGGCCTGGTGTGGAGTTGGGACTCCTCACTCCTGAAATATCCCTCCCGATGTGTGAGGAATTTTTATCCCTCACACATGAGTGTGGGGCCAGCCCACTCCATGTCTGCACCCTTCCTTCCAGTCTAGATGGATGAGGTTTCTTTAATTCCATAGTTGTCAGACTTTCACTCAACTCGATTTTTGGTGGTTCTGAGTGATGGTTGTTCTATTTTTTAGTTGTAATTTTGATGTCGTTGGGCAGGACACAAACCATGTCTACCTACGCTGCCATCTTGACTAAAAGTCCTGTAGCCTATCATTTTAAACAATAATGAATAATTGTATTTTACCAAATACCAACATCCAGTAAATATAACATCAATCCTTTGAACACAAATATAAGCTGATGAAGATTTTTGATAAAATAAACATGTTTAAACATGTTTCCTCATTGATGGGTTTCTTATCACAAGCAAATGTTAGCACAACAAATCTTTTTTTTTTAAATGTAGAAACCCAAATTCTAAACATTGTTTAAACCAACTAGTGTATGTGAACTACATAAATGAACATGTATTGCTGGTGGGAATATAAAATGGTAAAATCACTTTGGAAAACAGGCTGACAATTTCTTATAAAGTCAAACATGCATTCACTATATAGTACAGTAATTCTCATAGAGATTTACACAAGAAAAATGAAAACACATCCACACAAAAGCTTTAACATAAATATTCATAACAGGTTTATTCATAATAGCCCCCAACTGGAAACCCAAATTTCCATCAAAAGATAAATGTATAAACAAATTTTGTAATATACATACAATAAAATACAACTCAGCAATGAAAAGTAATGAACTACAGATATAGGAAGCAACATGAATGGTTCTTAAGGACATTCTAAACAAAAGCAACCAGATTAAAAAAAAATATATATATAGTATGATTTTTTTTTATAAAAGAGAAATGTAATCTACAGGCATGGGCAAATGTAGATTTACAGTTGTGACTATGTGAAACATAGAGTGTATTCTCATATCATTATAAGCATAATCTGCATGCCTTTTTCCATATGAACAACTGTAAACCTACTTTTGCCTACCCCTGTATAGTGATGAAGAAAAGGAGATCAGTGTAACCTGGAGGCAGCAGTGGGATGAATAAGATTAACTACAGAGGGCCAGTGGACACTTTCCGTGATAATACAAGTGGCCTATATTTTGATTGCAAGCTTATAATGGGTTCAGTTTATAAGTATGTAAATTATAACTCAATAAAGTTGATTTTTAAAATAGCATAAATGGAAAATTTCAAAAGTTGAAGATTTAAAGTTATTTATGCTTAGCAAGTGTAAGCATGAAGTATGCTGTGTAAATTGTGTGCCAAGATGCAGTCCCTACAATCAGAAAACTACTGTCTTGAAAAAATTAAGCACACAGGCATATATGCATTCTAGAAAACATTGTGCCTGATGCTATATGGTACTAGTATGCAGGGTCCAGCAGAAGTAAGGCCTGCTTGAATGTGGTTGGTAGGGTAATAATGTGGGTGTAATAATTTACATTTTAACTTGAACAGTTCACCTAAAATGTCATATGGTATTCTTGAGTGTGATATTATGTTACAGAATTACATGCTTATGGTTTTGTAATAAAAGATTTTGTAATAAAAAAGGGGCGTTAATTTGTGCCAGATCCTGTACATAGTTTACCAGGCTCTTTTAAATAGTGCCTACCATGTTTGAGGAATGGTAAAAGGAATAAAAGCTAAAGGCTTCATTAGGCTGGGAAGATCAATGTATATACTAGGTTGGTCAGAACTGGGATCAGATCAAGGACAAGAAATGTATTCTGTATGACCATGAACCCTGACCTGTCACTGTCATCTTGTGAGGTGCCTTGCAATAAACAGGCCAATCAATCTGGAGGCAGCTTGATTTTATCTAAGTGGTACCAATAACTGGGACAAAAAAAGTAGAAAATTAAAGGACAAGAGGGTCTTCCGATTCTTTGGCCAGACTTCAGGGAATCCCTTGCTATCCCTATCAGAATGAAAGCTCTATTGTTCTCCTTTAAGTGTTTGGTAAACTAAGGTTTTAATAAATGCAGGAGATTGGATGAGGAACTGATACGGGATATTTTAGTAACCTATATAGCTGTAGAAATTAAAAGATGAGGGAAATATCTATTGAGTATCTCATATATAATCTTAGGACAGGATTCAGAGTGTAGTTACACTGAAGTGGGAAATATCCTGAAATTGTTTTTTTATTCAGAAGAATCTAATAATATCACAATTTTTTGGAACTGATGAGATATAAAAAAGAGAGAGTGGAGTATTACAGTCATTTATGGGTGCCACACTTGAAGGATATCGGCAAACTGGAAAATGTTGGAAGACCAATGGCCAGGATGATGATAAGTTCTGGAAACCATCTCAGAAAAAAAGACTAGAATGGAAACCTATGGGAAAGAAGATTTGTGAGGACATGGTAGCTGTTGCCAAATATCTGAAAGTCTATACCTATGGGAGAGGAGATGGATCTTGCTTTACAAACTTTCTGTTATTTACCCATATAAATTATATATGTATGTGTATACAAGGTTGGTCCAGAAGGCATCCAGCCATGTAATATGAAAAATAGGGACATTTATTGAAGATACAAGATACAAGAAACATTGTACATAGGACAATGAAACCTCAGTCCCCTTCAAAGTAGGCACCTTGGGACCTCACACAATTCTCCCAATTGCCATCAGCTGCCCTGTCATATTTTCCTTAATCTCATTGACAGTCTAACATCTCTTCCCTTTCAAAGGTGACTTTAGTTTTGGGAAAATCCAGGAGTCACAGGGCACCAAATCCGAGCTGCAGGGGGACTGAGGCACCTGGATGGTTTGATATTTTGCCAAAATACTGTGCATGCGATGTGATGCACGAGTGGGTGTGTTGTCTTGATGAAACTGCCAGTCAGCAGTTTCCCGTAGCTGTGGCCTTCTGAATCATGCAAATAGTGTTTGTGGAGGAATGTTCAAGCTTAATGTAAAATTGATGAAGATTCTACTCGCTCAGTCATTTTGAATGTGATGGCCACACAGTTCCCATGCTCACTCAGTGGCATCTACTGCCCCTATTGACTAGTACAGTGAAGTCATCATTGCTCACACACGTGCATTGCAGTCCACTTTCTTTGGCTGCCAGGTTATATTGATGTCACACAAACTGTTCTCGATATATTAACAATGGCTGGACTTTTTCTGACAGACCTTTATATAAATATAAATAAAAAATATATATATATGTATAATTTTTAAAAACAAAAACCAGATCCCATCAATTACACTGTATTTTTATTTTACAATACAGTGTAACCATCCTTCCATGTCAAGTGATATATGAGTGTGTCAACATTCTTAATGGGTGCAGATTCCCATGGAATGAACATACCGTAATCTGTTTAACCCAATGTTTCTCAAAAGGTATTCTACATAATGTCAATACAATAAAATGACCCTCAGAAAAGAGAACTTAGATTAAACAGTTTTAAAATGTTCCATACCATATTCCCTTCTTGGGTTTTCACAATATTAAAGAAACAAGTTTAACTGAGTTTCCCAAACTTACTTGACCATAGGTTGCCTGTGGCCTCCCCCTTCTTTAATTCTTTAGGACACTTATTTACATTTTTTAAAATGCTCTGAGAAATGCTGGTTTACCTGATCCTTTAGTGTTAGAGACTAGGGTTTGTTTGTTTTTACATAAAACTTGTATTTTAGCCATTTTTAAGTTTACAATTCAGTGGCATTAAATATATTCACAATATTATGCAACCATTCCAACTTTCTATTTCCAAAGCCTTTTCATCATCCCAAACAGAAACTCTCTAACTTCCCCTCTCCCCTCCCACCAGCCCCTGGTAACCTGTAATTTACTTTCTGTTTCTATAAATTTATCTATTGTAAATATCTAATGTAAGTGGAATCATGTGATATTTGATTGCTTTTGTGTCTGACCTTTTTCACTTATATGTTTTCAAGGTTCATCCATATTGTACCAGGTAGCATCATTTCATTCCTTTTATAGCTAAATAATATTCCACTGTGTGGATATACCACAGTTTTATTCTTTCACCTGGTGATAGACATTAGATGCAGCAAGGAACGTTGACATACTATTATCTGTTTGAGTCATTGTTTTCAAGGGTAGAAGTGTTGGATCATGTTATAATTTTGTTTAATATGTTGAGGAACTGCCAAATTGTTTTTCAGTCACTGCACCATTTTACATTCCAACCAGAAATGTACAAGGGTATTAATTTCTCCATATTCTCACCAACACCTGTTATTATGTATCTTTATGATTATAGCCATCCTTGTGGGTATAAAGTGGTATCTCTATGGTTTTGATTTTCATTTCTCTAATGACAAATGATGTTGAACATCTTTTCATGTGCTTATTGACCATTATATATCTTCTTTGAAGAAATGTCTATTCATAAAAGTCTTTTGTACATATTTGAATTGTTTGTGTTTTTGTTGCTGAGTTATAGGAGTTCTTTATATATTCTGGATTAAGCCCTTATCAGATATGATTTACAAATATTTTAATAATTTTATAGGTTGTCCTTTCACTCTCTTATTAATGTTCTTTGATGCACAGAAGCTCTTAATTTTGATAAAGTCTAATTTATAATTTTTTCTTTTGTTGTTCATACTTTTGGTGCTATATCTAAGAATCTGTTGCTAAATCAAAGACTATAAAAATGTACCCCTTTTCTTCTAAGAGTTTAATGATTTAAGTTCTCAATATTTAGGTCATTGATCCATTTTGAGTTAATTTTTGTATAAGGAGTGAGGTAGAATTCCAGCTTCATTATTTGCATGTGGATACTCAGTTGTCCCAACATTTGTTGAAAACATTCAGGTTTTCACAATTATAAATAACATAATGGTAACATCTTTTTCTACCTGTCCCATATTTTTCACTAAGAAAAATTCCTAGAAGCATTGCTATATCAAAAATATGCATATTTTGAAGACTTTTGATATGTACCACCAAACTTACTCCAGGAAGGTCGTTAGGAATCCACCAAAGTGAATTCAAATACCACTTTCACCACATTCTTGACAGCCTTGCATATCACAAAAACTTTTTAAATCTCTGCTAATCCATGTGACTTAGGAATGTATTCCAAATCAAGCTTAAGGAAATTTTAGTGAACTTCCCTCAACAGCCTCAACATCCTAGCCTCTACACCTTCCTTTCCAAAGATCTCACACTTATGGAAGGATTATCCAAGAATAGGACTCAATGAAAACCCCTTTAGAGTTTAATATAAGTTTAGCTATGTAAACCATCTAAACCCTTCCTCTCAGAAGAGAGAGACTAGAACTGGAAAATATAATTAGGTTCCTCTGCTGCATAATGTAATTTTAAAGTATAATTCCCAGCACAAAATCACAAACCAGCTGTTTGTGACTTTCAAATGTATAATTTTTTATTTGTGTTCAATGCAGAATTATGAAGCATAAGGGCCATTCCAAGAAATCAATTAAACTGAAGTCAGTGTTTTTGTTATAGCCAATTGATAATTACCAAAGAAAAAGAAAAAGCTATTTTGCTGGTACTCTGCTTTTTAGTACTAGTTGAGTATTTCCAAATGTATATTGGGACAGAGTTTTTATAGTTGATGTAGCTTTTGGCCCTGTCTCATTCACTTCTCTGAAACAAACATACCAAGTGTATCTTTATATTGTTTTGTCTCAAGTTGTAGTTACAGTAGCAGGAAAGCTTTATGGTTAGTCATCTGTCTGTGGGAAGTTGTTATTAATATGTAAGTCCTGAGAGGATCGCTTATTCACATAAAACAAGAAACCAGGGGAAATTACCTTTCCACATTCCATCATAAGGCATGCATAATTCATAGAAGAGAGAAAACAATTGATGAGGCTGAACAAAATGAGTTTCTTGTTGCCATAATGACAAATGTATTAGATATAAACCTCTCTAATTTCCTAAATATTTTCTTAAACATTTCTGAAATTTAATGCCATTATGACTTTCACTGTCATTCTAGCAAAGATGAAGGTAGATGTTTCTTACAGAATCAACACAATTTTAAGAGACAGAAGGGACCTTATAAATATCTAGTCCAACTATACTTTACGGGTTGGAAATATGAAGCCCAGAGAGTTGAAGTGACCTTCCCAAAGTCATACAGAACTAATGATAGAACTGGAGCTACAAGTCAGGACTTCTGACTTCTGTACTCACTAATAACATAGCCTAGCCACTCCCCTAAAAGGCTGACATGAAAAGTTAGGTTACCAATTTACTTTACTACCAATAGTCCACAGAGATCTCCAATTTCATACATCTATCTTATTGTTCAATGTATAGGATTCAGTTAAAATCTGTTAATTAAATGAATTTCTTTTGAGGGACCCTGGTCATTAAGCATGCCACTGTTAAGAACGTTGAGCAAGTTTCCAAGATTCCTAAATGATATATGACACTCTCTACCTATACATTATACACAATTATAAAAATAAACCTTATTTACTCGGGTTAAGAATCATATTTTGAAACACGGCTTGCCTCTTCACACAAGCACATTAAAATTACAACTAAAATATAGAACGACTATCACTTAGAACCACCAGAAATTGAGTGGAATGGCAGTCTGACAACTACAGAATTAAAGAAACCACATCCATCCAGACTGGTAGGAGGGGTGCAGATGCAGAACAGGCTGGTCCCACACCCACATGTGGTGGATAAAATAGTGGGAGGGGTATCTTGGGAGAGAGGAGTCCAGCCCAACACCAGGCTCCCCCATCCCAGGGTTCCAGAGCTAGGAAGGTAAGTCCCCATAGCTTCTTGCGGCAAAACCCAGCAGGGATCGAGTTGGTGGAAGAAACTTCTAGAGCCCCAAGCATTTCCCCTTAAAGAACCCACACATGGACTTACTCAGACTCACTCCTTCTGAGCTCCAGCACCACAGTAGTAGCTCGAAAGGTACCAGTGGCATACATGGAGGAACTGAAGTGTCTGGCATCAAGGTGGGAGCTGGAGGAAAGTTTTCTGATAGACAGATGGCAGATAGAAGCCATTGTCCCTTTTCTGAGCCCTTTCCCTACAGAGCCACAGAACCAACATGCAGATGCCATCTCTGAGACTCCATCAACCTGGCTAGCACAGTTTTCCCCACCCTGGAGATCCCCTGAGACTCCATCTGACCCATCTTATGGGTCCATCCAATCTGTTAACTGTAACTCTTCCATATAAATGGCTGGTCTTGGCTTATGCTTCACAACATCCTAAATGCTATCAAACAAGCAAGATCTGGCTTCAGTGAGCCCCCAGCCACCATACCTCTTGCTAGTTGATCCCAAGCCCAGGAGTAGGAGCAGCCAGCCTAGATTTATGGCTTGGTTTTTCCTGGGAATCTCTAAGCCCAGCACAAGTAGCAGCCATCTCAGACTGCTTCACAGCTCAGACAGGGTGGCCCCAGGCAAAACACAGGCCAGGGCTGACCTTGGCCTGCACCACCTGTGAAACCACCAAGTCTACACACCCAGTGGACAGCTACAGACCACATTGGAGCACTACCACCCTGCCCCTGCACAGCTGATCCTTCATGGAGGGTGGAGGTTGGTCATCAGTGGTCACAGCCAATCCTTGCAACTGACTGGCCTGGGTAAATCCTTCCCATTGATCTGCCAACAGCGACCAAGTCTCAACTACAAGAGGAGGATGTGTACTCAACCCATATGAGGGGCACACCTCGAGTATTCAGCTTGGGTGATAGCAGAGGTTGTGCCATTGGACCCTACAGGACACCTACTACATTAGGCAACGCTACGAAGACAGGGAGTCACAGCAGCTCTTCTTAGTACATAGAAACAAACACAGGGAGCCAACCAAAATGAGCAGACAAAGAAACATGGCCCAGATGAAAGAACAGATCAAAACTCCAGAAAAAGAACTAAACAAAATGGAGATAAGCAATTTATCAGAGGAAGACTTCGTTCAAAACACTGGTTATAAGGATGCTCAAGAAACTTAGTGAGGGCCTCAACAGCATAAAAAAAAGATCCAGTCATAAATGAAGGATACACTAATTGAAATAAAGAACAATTTACAGGGAAACAACAGGAGAGTAAATAAAGCTGAGAATCAAATCAACAATTTTGAACATATGGAAGCAAAAAACAACCAATCTGAACAATAAGAAAAGGGAATCCCCCAAAATGAAAATAGTATAAGTGGCCTCTGGGACAAGTTTAAGTATTCCAACATTCACATCATAGGGTTGCCAGAAGAAGAGAAAGGGCAAGAAATTGGAAATCTAGTTTAAAAAATGATGAAAGAAAATTTCCCTAATTTGTTGAAGGAAATAGACATGCAAGTCCAGGAAACACAGAGTTCCAAACAAGATGGATGCAAAGAGGCCCACTCCAAAACACATCACAATTAAAATGCCAAAGGTTAAATATAAAGAGAATCTTAAAAGCAACAAGAGAAAAGCAGTTAGTTACCTACAGAGGAGTCCCCATAAAACTGTCAGCTGATTTCTCAAGAGAAACTTTGAAGGCTAGAAGGGATTAACAAGAAATATTCGAAGTCATGAAAAGCAGGGACTTACAACCAGGATTGCTCTATCCAGCAAAAGCTATCATTAGAATGGCATATAAAGAGCTTTCCAGACAAGAAAAAACTAAAGGAGTTCATCATTACCAAACTATTATTATATGAAATACTAAAGGGACTTAGAGAGGAAGATCAAAGCTATGAACAATAAAGTGGCAATAAATACATACCTGTCAACTACTGAATCTAAAACACAAACTAAGCAAACAAAAGAACAGGGACAGAATCATGGATATGGAGAGTGTTTTGATGGTTTCCAGATGGGAGTGGGGTGGAGGAATGGATGAAGAAGTGAGGGGATTAAGAAGTACAAATAGGTAGTTACAGAAAATTGAAAGGCCACAGAGCTTATACACATGGCCCATGGACATGAAGAAAGGTGGTGAGATTGCCTGAGGGAATGGGGTTCCTGGTGGAGCCAAGCAAAGGGTGAAAATTGGGACAGCTGTAATAGCATAATCAATAAAATATAATAAAAAAGAACCACATTTTGAGATATTATGGTATTTAAAAGAAACAAGGCCACCTTTTTATCAGAGTACTTGTTCTCTGGCCTTTTCTAAATGCACAATTTCAACTATTTGAGAGTGAAATGTACTTATATGATCTATTTTTCAAGCTCCACTTTTAAGATCTAAAACATGTAAAAACTCTTCAGGCAAATTGTAATTAGTTTTCTCCATAGATATCCAAAGTACCATACATGCATTTTGATCATGGATTTTTTATATAGTAACTTCTAGTTGAATTTTCAAAATTCATTTAGGAGATTAAAAATATCCTGTAGTGGGTATACTAATAATTCAAGTATCAGGAACAAAGATTAATGAAGAATTAGAATCTTAACTCATGAGCTTTTAATAGCTCATTTGATATGTTTCAATTGTGAAGAGCCAATAAAACAGGCTGCATGCATACAAATTCTAACCCAACTCCTCATTTTTAATGTAAGAGCTTTTCTAAGAGAGAGTTGTCACACAGTAGAATGAACTGTCATGTGAGGGAGCTGGTTCATTACTACAAGATTTAAACTAAGGCTAAAAGACAATCTGTCTGGAATTCTTAAAAAGGATTCTTGCATTGAGAGGTAGATTAGAAGACTTCTAAAATCCTTTAAATTCAAAGATTCTATGATTCCAATACTGTCTTTATCTCCTACTTTTATAGCACAAACAAAACAGAAATAGACTCATGGACACAGGGAACAAACTGATGGTTGCCAGGTGGGAGGCTAGGTGAAAAAAGTTAAGGGATTAAGCAGTAAAAATTGTTAGATACATAATAGTCATGAGCATGTAAAGTACAGCATAGGGAATATAGTCAATAATATAGTAATAACTGTGGTGTCAGGTGGGGGTACTATACTTATCCAGGGAATTCCTTTGGAAATTATATAAATGTCTAACCATTATGCTGTATGCCTGAAACTAATATAATATTGAATGTCAGCTGAACTGAAAAATAAAAAAAATAAATTTTCAAAAAAAAACACAAAAAATACCACATGAAAACAGAGACACACGGAGAATCCCATGTGATGATGAAGACAGAAATTGGAGTGATAGGTGTGCAAGACAGGGACTTCCAGTAACCACCAGGAGCTAGGACAAAGATATTAACAGGTTCTCTCTAAGAGCCTACAGACTTTACTGATATCTTGATCTTCGAATTTTACCCTTCAGAACTGTGAGATAATACATTTATATTGTTTTAGGCACCAGTTTGTGGTACTTTGTTATGGAATCCACAGGAAACTAATATATACCCTTCACTATGGAAAACTCACATGACTATTCCTTGGTACATTTAGGATGACAAAAGAAGTCTTACCATAATTTTGAAAAATCAACCACAAAATATCATGTAAAAGATTTACTTTGGTCTGAAAATCAGTAAGTGGAAAATCATTTAAGAAATGGATCCTGCTAATACACATATTCAAAAGGCAACAGAATGGAAAATCCTTGATTCTGAGTATATTATAGTGAGTGGTGGCATCCTAGGGTACAATTAAAATTAACTGATTAAAGTGAAAGATATTGTTGGAGTTGACAAAAGTATATTGAGATAGTCAGGATTACCAGGGTTTATTGATTAAAGTTTTTCATACATCTGAGTAGTAGTCTCACCCTCATTGTTCACTTTCTCCATCCTTAATCTTTGTACCTGAACATTCCGCAAAATTTTTTTTGCTAAAATTTCAATAATGTATGAGGACCTTTTGTCTGTCAATGATCAACAGTTTCAGCAAGGAACATCCCTGTAATCACATCTAATTCCATGAAGGTCATGTTTTGTATTTATGATTGGCCCACTAAAGGTTTGACAAGCAAAGATGCTGAGTAAAAAAGGCCATATTGATAGTTCACATGTTCTTAGCCAAGTAGAATCCTTTCCCAGTTTCAGGAGACAATTGTGATTCCAGTCATCTCAAAAATACTCAGTTTCATTTTCTCACAGGTGAATAGAATTTTTCCCTACATACATATCCATTCTAATCAATTTCATCAGGGCCATTGTCAAAAAGAATTCTTGGTGCCATAGTCTTTTTCCCATGTGGTGAATACCTACATCAAATTTTCATCATTATGACTATTTGCAATGACAAAGAAAAACATTTATAAACATTTTAGATAACTATTCTTATTTCATTAGTGAGGAAATTAAAACCAATTATAAACTTCATTTCGTGAAGATAACATTTCTATTTTTCAAAATGCTAAAACTATGCTCAGTTACCTAAAGCACTCTAGATTCAATTTTTTTAACACATGGTTTTTCTTATTTAAAAAACCCTTTAGACTTTCAACTAGAAAATTAGGGTATAAACAAATATTTATAGGCTTTAGGGAACAACTGGAAGCACATAATTCTTACAGAAGAGCCCTAACATATTAAGTCTGTATTAATCAAATCAGTAGTCATGATGATGAATAAAAGGTAATTCATAGAAATGTAAAAGACCACAGTTTATTGACATTGTTTTTCCACTTAATTAGAATACAAAATTAACCAGGGATAATCAGGTTAAGTACAAATTGAGAGAAGCCTCAATTACATATTATTTTCTCCCTATTCAATTAGCTTTCATTCATCTTGCTTCCCCTATAGCTTCTCGGAAAATTAAATATCCAAGGATCCATGTGTAAAATAGGCAATCCTTGGATCTGTATGGTATAAGTAGTGTAGTTTTAAAGATTTCTTGTAATAGGTGATTTTTCCTTACTAAGTGGAAACTAGAAATTACTGAAAATATTAAAAACAACATGGGCATTCAGTATGTAAT
>PVJD01009339.1:0-63801 GCA_004026545.1 Mormoops blainvillei | reverse complement strand
CCCAAATATTTATTATCTAGCCCTTTACAGATAAGTTTGCTGACCCTTGAGCCAAACAGTTGTTCGTTTCACTAAATTTTTTTAAAAATCAGTTAAAATAGTATTATGACGTAGGCGTCATTTTTAACCCATCTGTCCATTCATTCAGCTGCTATTTCTTGGTGCCTGGCCTGCCTGCCTCTGTCCAAATAACTGGTTTGCTCGGCCGGTCTGGTGGCTGTGGTCAGCGGTCTCAGGGGCAGATGCCTGCTTTCACACATGAGGACACACGGCCTGCAGCGAGGCCCTCAGTGCGTCCGGATGATGCCGCCGCCGGCCCACGCGTGGGGCTGCCTGAGCCAAGCCGGCCTCTGGGGCTGGGCGGGTCAGGCTTATGGGTCTTCTGGGGTAATCACGTTTACACAAAGCTTTTCTCAGACCTGGTGTCGTTTACTTTAAATGACAGTCCCTTGAGCTCAGCATCACTATACTTCCACTGTGCTTGATCAAGAAACCGAGACCCGGAGAAGTGACTAGCTCAAGGCCAAGGGAAGAAGCAGGCAGACCTCTTCCTGGTGGTTGGAGGTGAATATCCAGCAGGGGAGATTGTGGTCTCAGTTCCTTCTCCCTTGAAGACTTAGGGAGCAGGGCAGGAGTGTCCACTGGACCAGAGCCCCCAGACCTCCTGGCCACCTGGCACCTTCTGCTTTGGCCCCAACCAGGGGTTACAGATGTGATCCTGACACTGTGGGAATGCAGCTTTGCAGCCGTAATTAGTTTATTCCTGAGGTCAGCAGTATAAATAGTAGAAAAATGTATTTCCTGTTCCAAGCCAAATAAGCAAGTGGCAGCCAGTTGGCTGGGTGCCACTGATGGGATCTCAGCCATGCGTGTGCCTTGCCTTTGGCCACGAGTTCGGGCGGGAGAGCAGAGGAGGAATGTTCCTCCGCAGGCCCAGTCCTGCCCTTGACTGGTGGCTTATTGTGAAGGTTCCGAGAGCCCGACACCCGCCCAGGCACTTCCAGGTTCCTACTGCGATCATTGGGACCAGCAGAGATGGGTGGACCTATCCAGGGGGCAGCACCAGAACTGGCTTTTAGGTCAGTGATCACTCCATGGCACGTGGTTGGAGACTGAGATGTTGAATGAACAAACCAGTGGGAGGGTGCCCCGCCTTTGAGTGGAAGGAAACGACGTGTGGGAGCAGAGGTCTCGGCAGCAGACGAGGGGACAGAGCCATTGTCTCCTTCCCAGGGTTTACTGAAGAAATCAGAAGTCAGAGTCCTGGGCCACTCCTTTTGGTGCAGAGATAACCAGATGGTTGGCTCACCTTGCGAAAAGTGTTCACTGTCCACAAGGATTTTTTTTTTTTAGGTACTTGGATGCTTTTTTGATAATATGTGTGTCTGTATCCCCTGCACTTTTTATTAATTTACTTGTTTATTCATTTGTTCATTCATTTTTACAGAGGTATTACATGGCGGTTAAGAACTGAGGGAGGCTGGGGGACGGTGCCCCAGGCCTTTGCGTTTGTCAGGCCCCTCCCCGATCCCTCTGTCCACCCTCGCTCTCCTTGGCTGCACGTTTCTCACCTTTCAAGCTGTGGCTTAGAGGTCCCTTCTACTAGAAGGCTTCTGGCCTGCCCAGACTAGCCCCCTTCTCTGTGCTTCTAAGCCCCTCTGGTGGCCTCTGACAGAACCTCTGTCCCTAATGAAGATCGCGGTTTGCTCGTCTGGGTCCTTGCGGAAAGGGCCTTGTCCTGGTTCGGGTTCTTCACGGTGTCCTGGGGTGGGGTCTGACTTAAGGTGAGAGCTCAGTAAATAGTGAATGAATGAATGCATGAATGAATGAATGAACGAACGACAGCTCTCACACTCCCAATTCAATAGCTTTCATCTCTTCTTAAAACTTTTTCTAACGAAATAAATGACACCATCTTTTCATTACAGGGCTAGACTGTTCTCTGCCTCCTGAGTATGGCCCACCAAGCTCTTTGCTAGAGGGTGTTCACGCTCCCTAGGGCAGAACCCGTCTTCACTCTGCTCCTCCTACTTTAGTTTTTACCCAGTGAACTGAAAGCACAGGAAGAATGAGCGTCTCACCTAGGCTCACGCAGCGAAACTGCAGTGTGGCTGGAAGCTGGGCGGAGCCCTGAGGAGCATTCTTGATGTGAGAGAGCTGCCAGTTCGAGGAGGCCTGGCAGAGGAGTGGCAGGACTCTGAATGCTGTCTTGGGAGATCCCTCCAGGGACTCTTGGATGTGGTGATATGGCCCTTTCCTGCCTGGGCACATGCTGCCACTGCCTCCCTGGGGCCCCACTTCCTGCTGGACACTCATTACGGATTTGACTCAGGTCCAAGCAAAGATGTCCTGAAAAGTTTGTGGGACCAGCTGGGTCCAGGGGTGAGGGGTCCTTTCCCTGCCTTGCCTGTCCCAGGCAAGCTGCCCCTCTCTCAGCTTCTTCCAGAATTCTACCTGGAACCCACGGTGCCTTCTCACAGCCTGCACTGTGGTGTTTGAACAGCATTTTCTTCTACGATCTTATCCCTGGTGCCCTCTCCTCCCCCTTGCGTTCTGGGCCTGAGAACCTACGAACTTTCACTTCGCCGTCTTTTGGTTCATTTATGCCGGTTCATGAAGGCTCACTTCCATTTTCCTGTGTGGGGTCCCCATCAGGCTTTCTCCTGTGACCATTAAAATGAGCAAATACCAATTTGCTTCTTCTATTTCTTTTATTCACAAGATATATGATTCTCTTTGCACCTGAGTAGGTCTGTGGCAGCTGAAATATAGAGTAACTGAAACCACCCTCAATTTTGTCTCCCTGCTGTCTCCTTTCACCTCTGTCTGGTTTGGGACCACGTGGTACTGAGGAATCGCGATGTTGTAAATTATGGTTGGGGCCTGGACGGAGGCAAAAACTAACAGGGAACGCAGGCAGAGCTGGCTGAAGCACCCCCACCCCCAGCCTGTCCAGCCTGGCAATGAGGGCTTTGCTAAGGAAGCAGCTGCCCAGAGCCATACTAGGGCACGGGGGGCAGGTGGGGCTGCTGGGCGGTGTTGGACCCCTGAGTCCTCCTTTCCCTCCTCTCTCCTGGGTGGTGGCAGCAGCAGCGAGCCCAGGGCACGTGGCTCTGAGCCAGGCATGGGGCCTGGCCAGGTGTGCTTGTCCGCTGGCTTTGAGCACCCTGGAGACAGTACTTTCACCTTGTCTGTCTCAGTCTCTCATCAATTGCCCCAACAGATACGTCTCCCCCAACCCTCCTGCCCCTAAACCCAGGGTGTCCCTCGCTTGCAGGCCATGGAAAAGCTCCAAGCTGAGCCCATGGCCAGGGGGCGGCACAGACGCGGTCCTCACTGTCTGGCTACCTCCTGATCCGGGAGGAATTCGCCTGGAGAGCAGGGCTGGGGCAGCTGGTGTGCTGTGTTCTTAGCTGTAACGGAGACGCAGCTGGTTGGCACGGGCTGGGGCCTTCCCATTGGGCCGCTGTGTTTGGAAGTTCCAAATCCTCGGCTCTCCTTGAACAAGGAGGAATTCAGGACGCTGATCCCACTGAGGATGAAAAGGCCACGGGTTCCCAGACACCCTGCCCCCCACCCCCCCAGGGGTGTTTGGTTGAAACTATCATCAGATCTGGAGACACAGTGGCTGGGGGGCAAGGGGACAGATGTCCAGCCCGCATAGCCAGAGCTACCTGGGGGCAGATTTGGGAGAGAGGCTGAGACAGGAGGGGAGCGATTGGTATAGAGTACCAACTGCCAGCCAGGCAGCATTTGCTGAACGTTATTCCTTCATAACCTCAGTTGATCCATACAGCCAGCCTCCTTTCGAAACTGGCCTTATTAATTGAGGAAACCGAGGCAGGAGGGGCTCTGGCTTACCTGAAGACCCTAGAGTGGCAGGGAACTGTCTAGGGTCCAGGCCAGTCTCTGTGAAGATTTCCTTTAACACAGACTTGTTATGAATCCCACCCTCCCCCATCCCACCTCCCCAGGATTGCCAAGGATTGTGACAAATTGAAAATCCTATTAGTGTTAAATTAATGGGCTTTTCTTGTGGGGCAGCGGGCCGGAACGGCGGCAGAGGGCTGAGAGCATTCACTGGCAGAGGGTGTGGGCAGAGAAGAGTGGTGGGCCTGCCTGTCCAGAGCCCCCCTCCAGTCCTTTATTAACCAGCTCATCTCTCCGGCTGAGCGGCCTTTTATCTGGGAAGGGGCAAAGGCGCTTTGAACCTTGGAATTAAATTCTGCTGGGGCCTGGGACAAAGGACAGAGCCCAGAGACTACCACCCCCTCCTGCACGGGCTGACCTGGAAACATCTGAGGGCTTGGGGGCCAGGGGTGGTCGTCTCAGGTCCATGACCCCAAGGGCAGGGAGCATGTGCCCGGCAGGGATGGAGGAGAGCTTTGTGCTTTTCCAGGCTGTGACAGGCCTCAGTCGGTGAGTCCCAGAGAGCTGTGGCTGCCAGGAGCTGGCATTGAGGGGTCCTGTAGACTTCTCTCCCACCATCCTACCCATATTACTTCTCCAGAGGTGCGGTGCGATGTAGCTCTCGTGTGCGTACTGAGCACCTAGTCCTCCTACCTGTGCTGGCAGTGTATTGACTGTGGCCGGGCCCTGTGTAGGGTCTAGGGGCACAACTCTGAACCAAACAGACATTGCCTATCTCATGGAGCTGGCACACTAGCGAGCTGGGATGGAAGGCGAACAAATCTACTGACTGTACGCGGCGCACCAGGTTCGATAGTGCTGCAAAGAAGAATAAAGACATGAGGGTGGCCAGGAAGGGTCCCTCTGAGGAGGGGACATTTGCATGGAGGCCCGAATGAAGTGAGAGAGGGAGCAGGTAGCTATGGGAGGTGGGCAGGCCTAGATTCTGGGAAGAGGGAACAGCGAATGCAAAAGCTTCGAGACCAGAGCATGGCTGGGGAGTTGGAGGAAGAACAAGGGGGCCAAAGTGGCTGGAGTGAAGGGTGCGAAGGCGAGAGGAGGAAGAGGAGGAGAAGATCAGGGTGGCGGAGGGCCAGGGCAGGAGGGACGTGTGATCTTAACCCCCTGTTTCATAGTTCCACAAAAAGTGCCTAGGTCAGAAAGGGTGTCACTCAGGCTTACAGACCCAGGTACTGGCTGGACTGGGACCAGAAACGGGTCTCTTAAAGCCTTGCCCATTGCTTTTACTACCACTCCATAGCCAAAATGGGATCATAACAATAAAAACTATAATATGTACAATTCATTGAACATGTATGCCACAACAGACTCTGTGCTAAACCACTTTTACATACATTGGCTCATACCTTTTATATTTCACATGTCTGAATCTTAAGGGAATTACATTATGATGTACCCATTATACAGATGCCGGGGCTGAGGATCAGAGAAGTGGAGGGACTTGCTAGAGGCAGCTGTGTGGGCTGAGCCGCGCCTGCCTGATGTCAGAGCACCTCCCGTAGCACTCAGCCACCCATAGTGCCCCATGTGAGACGGCCACTCAGAGCCCGTGGGGACTGCTGCAGCTCCGGCCACACGGTTTATCTGCTCACCTCCCTGTCTAGGCTGTGAACTCCTAGAGGGCAGGGAGAGAGTTGCCCTCACCTCTGACCCTGGTCCTCAGTGCTTGCCCCTTTCCCTTTGCTGGAGGTGGGAATGGAATGTTGGGGCTCAGATGTGATTGGCACTTCTCAGAGCCCAACGTGTACCTTTCCCCCTCTCTGATCCCCCTTCTAATCCTTCCACTGGCTCGTGCTGCCCACCTGGTCTGCTGGAGCGTGAGCAGCGGGGAAGGACGCGAGAGCCAGAGCGGCACTCTCATTTCCATCTCTGTGACCCCCAGCGCCAAGCCGGGGCCTGGTTCAGACTCAGGGCACCGTGCTGTTCAGATGAAGGGATCACGAGCTATATGAGTTCTGAGAGAGGATTAGTTGCAGAGTGAGAAAAGAAAAGTTGGGGGCGGGGACACAGAGGGAGACAGGTAGGGAAGACCAAAGAGGGGGACTCCAAGCTAAGACTCACACTGAGAGGGAGGCAATGCAGAGGACAACTCGGTCAACAAGGGAGGCAGAAATGAACAGACAGACACACAGACGTGCGGAGAGGCAGACAGACTGAGGGAGGCAGACGCGAGGCCATTGCCACTGTGGGATCCGGCGTCCTGGCCGTGGGGTCTGGCAAGCGAGGCTTTTCAGTAGGACAGGAAATGGGCAAGGATGGGCTGGTTAGGAAGAACACCAATGAAGCAGTGAACAGGGCTTGTTTGTGGGGGAGGAGGTGCGGCAGGAGGGGAGAGGGCGGAGTAGGCGGGTGGGCTGGGAAGGCCAGAGAGCCCTGAGCTAAGGCTGCATGTCCCTACACCTCTTGTCCCTGGGTTGTGAGGGCCTCTGGGTGGGGAGTATGCCCCGAGGTCCTCTGCTTTCCCATAGAGCGAGTGCCAGGCTGAACACAGGGTGATGGTGATGGAGCCGGGGCCACAAATGGCCCAAGGACCATTCTGATTTCTTGTCTGACCTTGTGCCCCGATGAACAAATATGGTCACTAAAGTCAGAGGGATTGCGCCCCTGGCCTAATGTCGCTGTTCTGGCTCTCTTCTCTACCCCTGTTTTCTCTGCTCGGGTTCCAAACTCCCTGTCTTTCACCTGGGCCCTTACATGTGTCCGCAACCACTCCCCGCGCCCACCAGGTCCCTGAAAGCCATTCTCTACCCTGCAGCCCAGAGGACCTACCAAAAGCACAGTGTGACAGTGTTGCTTCTCTACCTAAATCTTCAGTGACTCCCTAGTACCCACAGGTCCTGTGTGGCTTGGCCCTGCCCACCTCTCGAGTCCAGTCAAACCCCTTCCCATCTCAGACCTTTGCCCTGGCCACACTGAATCTTGGTTCAACTTTGTCCTAGCACGTCACTGTCGTTCCTTCTTCAGAATGTCCTTACCTTGCCTTGTCTCCTGGCGAACTTTTAGCTGTCCTTCAAGACAAGGTTCTAATGTCTCTCCCTCGAGGAAAGCTTCTCCCACAACTCCCATTCCCGAGGCTGGCCTGGGGACCCACCTCTGCTCTCGAGGCCAACTGTCACCATTTAGCAGTCTGTATAATAATTGTTAGAATACTTGTCCTCCTTCCTTTTAGATGCTGAGCCCAGGGAAAGGTAGGACCATGTGTTATTTATTTGTATATCTGCAAAGCCTAGTACAAGGCCTTGTGTAAACTATGCTCTTAAGAGTTGTTTGAATGAATAAAAGACTGGTGGGCTGTGGGAGTCTGGCAGGGGCCGCTGGGCCTGACTGGGGCATGCGGGGTCCCGGAGCTC
This sequence comes from Mormoops blainvillei, assembly GCA_004026545.1. Taxonomy (NCBI): domain Eukaryota; kingdom Metazoa; phylum Chordata; class Mammalia; order Chiroptera; family Mormoopidae; genus Mormoops; species Mormoops blainvillei. Next base: position 56,521 of record PVJD01009339.1, on the reverse strand, counting down.
CCATCCTGGGCATCGGGACGGAATGAGACAGAAGCTTAGCCTTCCTCTGGCGAGGTTATTTTGGTTGTGGCAAATAAACCCCTCTGGAAAATGTGACCAGCTTCTGATCCCCGTGTCTTCACTCCTGACGCCTTTCTTTCAGCATGTAACGAAGGCGGCGACCTCTGTTAATAAAGAATAATTATGGGGCTGGATTAGAGAGATTATCGGGAACAGGTGGAGCCCCTCGCCCCACCCGTTCTGCCCCACGGAGGCGGCAAGGATGAGCTCACACTTTCCCCCTCTCCCTGGAGGATGTGCCACCGGGGCCTCCCAGTGATGGCTGCTAACCCTTTGGGGAGGGGAGAAAATTCTCTAGCAAGTCACTTTCCACTGAATCCCAGGTGAGATTCCAGGGATTGGCAGGAAAGGGTCTCCCCAACCCAGCAGAGGCCCCGATGCTACCTTCCTACCCCTGATCCAGAAAGCAGGAAGACAGGGGGTTGAGCAGGAAGAGTCAGTTGGAGGGGAGAGCTCCTGCCTGGGCAGCAGGCCCTGTGGGTTCTTGTCCTGGCTCGGTCCCTGGCACTGGCCTGGTGGCCAGGACCATCGTTCTGTTTTGCCTTAAGTTTCGTCATCTGTATGTAGCAGTTGGGCTACACCAGCCTTTCCCAAGCTGGGCTCTGTAGAAACAGTTCTACTTTTTAAATACATAAGAATCCAGGGAATAAAAGTCTCATACAATGTAAATACACAGATTTCCTTAACTTTTATAGCCGGGGGTTAAAGATATCATTTAAATATGAAAAACAAAATAATAGATGGTCCTGGCCAGAGTGGCTCAGTTGGTTGGAGCATGGTCCCGTAACCCAAAAGGTCATGGGTTCAATTTCTGTTTGGGGCGCATGCCTAGGTTGCGGGTACAGTCCCCGGTCGGAGGGCCGGCGTATGAGAGGCAACCAATTGATGTGTTTCACTCTCAAATCAATGTTTCTCTCCCTCCCTTCCCTCTCTCTAAAAAATCAATAAGCGTGTCCTCAGGTGTGGATTGAAAAATAAGATAATAATAGGTGCAATTATATTATAGATATTAAGATAAACATTAAGAAATATAAAGTAATAAACCTGGGCCTTGGATGGGAAAAGGGAAGAAAAAGAAATAAACAAATTCTATCATTACTCCTAATAGCAGTTACTGTTCACCGTTCAAAATAACAAGAAATTAACAACCAAAGATCAATTTTACCATGAACATAAGAGTGCGTATATTCTTCTGAATTGGTGTTTCGGGATTCTTAGGATAAATTCCCAGAAGTGAAATTGCTGGGTCAAAAGGCAGTTTTCAGTAAATGAGTGGATGAAAAAGCTGTGATTTCATTTACACAATGAAATACTACACAGCAGTAAAAAAGAAGGAATTCTTACCTTTTGTGACAGCATGGATGGACCTGGAGACTATTATGCTAAGTGAAATAAGCCAGTCAGTGAAAGACAAATACCATATGATCTCATTTTTATGTGGAATCTAATGAACAAAATAAACTAGTGAACACAATAGAAATAGAGGCATAGGAACAGACTGACAGTGGTTGGAGAGGAGTGGGCAGGGGTACTGGATGAAAGAAGGTGAAAGGATTAACCGAAGATCATATATGCATGACCCAGGGACGTGGACAACAGTGTGGGGATTCCCTGAGTTGGGGGGGGGGGCTGGGTGGAGGTGGGCAAAGGGGGAAAAGGTGAGGACAACTGTAATAGCATAAACAATAAAATATAAAGTTAAAAAAGATACATTATGCCACTCTCTCTTAAACATATCTCACATCAAAAAGGAAATAAGATATATCGCAGAAGTCCAGGGACCTGAGAGAGTCACAGCACTCTGTATCAGAACTGTGGACTACTGGGAAAACCTAGGTCAGAGAAAAGTTCATACCTCTGAGTACTTTTAGTAATAAATAATAAAGATTGAGAATTCATAAATTAGGTATCCAATCCCAGAAGTTAGAAACACGGCAATAAAATAAACCTAAAGAAATCACAAGGAAAAATTATTAAGATAAAAGTGGATGTTAATGAATTAGAAATCAGGAAAATACCAAAACCGCCCTGCCTTGGGTGGGTCAGAGGATTGAGTGCCGGCCTGCGAACCAAAGGGTCGCTGGTTTGATTCCCAGTCAGGGCACATGCCTGGGTTGTGGGCCGGGTCCCGGGTGTGGGGTAATGCAAGGGGCAACCACACAGTGATGTTTCTCTCCCTCTCTTTCTCCCTCCCTTCTCTCTAAAAAATAATAATAATAATAATATCTTTAAAAAGAAAAAGACAAAAACTAATAAGGATTATTTTTTTAAAAACCAAGTAAAATACGTAAGCTGTTAAGTAATGTAATCCAGAAAAAAATGGAAATAGTACACATTCGTGAAGTAAGAAATGGCTGTGAGGAGTTAACCAAGTTTCAGGGGAAGTCAAACAAATATGCAAACATACCTGAGAACTTGGGTGGAATGGGTAATTTTTAAAGAAAATATAACTTATAAAAATGTACCTAGAAGTACATGTAGGTACTAAAATCTAAACAGATCAATAACCATAGAAGAAATAGAAATAGCTACTCATAAAAAAAAAAATCACTAGGCACAGATGGCTTCTCAAAGGGATTCTACCAAACAGTTAAAGGATTATTTAAGTGATTTAAATTGTTTAACTTGTGCCAGGGCTAATTTCCTTCATATAAAAAGAGCTCTTGTAAATCAATAACAAAGGGCTGACAACTTAGTGGAGAAACAGATGAAGTATGTGAACAGACCACTCACAGAGAAGAAAAACAAATGACCCTTAGAGAGGACTGTGAAAAGATAACTGACCCTATGCAAAATAAGAAAACTGCTTATTAAAACTACAGAGTGATACCATTTTTCCTCAGCTAAAAATCAGGAGATTGGATAAATCATTGGGTTAATTAGTGCATAGGGAAACAGGAATGCTGATAAAATGCTGGTAGAAATGCAAATTGTTACCACCTTCATGGAAGGCACTTTGGCAGTGTCTTTGCCTTTGACCCAACAATCTCACTTCAAGAAGCTTTCCCCAGAAATAAACTTACATGCACGTGAAATGACATTCCAGTGACATATTGTTTGTGACAGCAAGAGAGGGGAAACAGCCTGAGTCTCCCGGGAAGAGAGGGGTTATATATTCTGCTCCAGTGGGACATCATACAACCACCAACAAGAAAGGAAGCAACTCTTTATGGACCAAGACTGACAATTGCCAATATATATTGTTAGCAGGAGAAAAAAGTATGTTCTATGACCTGCTTTGAAAAGAGCACGTATACATATTTGCTAGTATTTTCCTAGAATAAATTTGGGTGCACACACCAGAAGCCAGTAAGAGGGGCTTTTTTTGGAGTCGCGAATGGATGGCTGTGGACAGAGCTGGAGGGGAACTGGCCTCCCAGTGTCCGCCTTTTTATACCTTTTGAATTTGGTCTCATGTGCATGTGGTACCTTTAAAAAACTAGAATAATTAAGAAATTTGAAGGTGAGCAGGAATTATTTGGGCAAGAAGGGAATAGGGGGACAAACATGTAAAACTGCTCCAATTCACTACTATCAGGGAGATAAAAATGAAAATAGTTTTTGTTGTTTCAGCAAAAGTGAAAATGATTCTTAATCTTCAGAGGAGGGTTGAGATTTTACCTCTAGAACAATAGGAGCCCTGGGTGGGCTGTGAGCAGGGGCGTGAGGTTGGAGGTAGGGATACAAGGAGGAATCCAGGCAAGACTCGGGCGCTGGACCGCAGGCGGAGGCTGTGGGGTTAGAGAGATGATTGAGAAGATTTTGGGAAGTGGAATTGACAGCCATGGAGTTGAGTGAATAAAGGGGGTTGGAGAGGGAGAGCTGGCTTTTCCCGTCGGTGCCCTGGTGTAGGCTGAGGTTGATCAGCAGGCCTGAGACTGAATGTTTACTTAAGGGACAGGCTACTGCCTCTCTGGCTTTTGCATTCTATGTTTAATCAAGCTATTCTTGAGATGAAGATGGTGCTTCAGGCTGGTATCCCATTGTTCAGATGAGCAAACTGAGGCCTGGATCAGGGAAGTGAGTTGCTAGAGTCCCAGCAGATCTCAGACTCTCCAAGAGTACACCTCTCACACTGCTCTAAACCTCAATTCTTGTCCCCTCTGTCCATGAAAGCTTTGGCCTGGAGAGTAGGGTTGGTGTCCCTTAGAGCGCAAAGCAGACATGTGTGTCACTGTCCCTGGGATGTCCTCAGAGCTGGCAAAATCCTACTAATGGTGCCTTAACCTGAGCAGTCAGAGGTCAAGATGGGCTTTTCTGAAGGTTGAAATCAAGGTGCCAGCTGGGCTGGGCTTCTAGCAGGGGTGTCCAATCTTTTGGTGTCTCTGGGCCACACTGGAAGAACACGAGTTGTCTTGGGCCACACATCAAATACACAAACACTGATGAAAACAAACAAAAACATCTCATAATGTTTTAAGTAAATTTATGATTCTGTGTTGGGACACATTCATAGCCATCCTGGGCTGCATGCGGCCGGTGGGCCACAGGTTGAACACCCCTGACTCTTGAGAGCATCCACATCCATGGTCATCAGGTGATTGGCCGAATTCAGTTCCTTGCTGCCGTAGGACTGAGATCCCCATCTTCTGGCTATCTATTGGCAGGGCGCACTCTTAGATCCTGGCAGCCGTCCGTGTGTGCCCCGCTTCAGCTCAGCAACAGAAAAGCTTGCTCCTTTGTTTCAGTCCCCCTTACACTTCAAAATCGCTCTGACTTCTGCCCAGCCGATGGAGAACACTCTGCCCTCAGAGGGCTCATTTGAGTAGATTTGGCCACTTGGATAATCTTCCTTTCGTCATGTGCAGGAACATATCATATTCACAGGCTCTGCCCATGCTCAAAGGGTGGTAGATTATGCAGGGTTATTGGGGGTCGTTCTTAGAATTCTGCCTACTACTCAAATGCACACACGCATCAATGTGTAATTGGAATAAGAATGTATGTTTATTAAACATGTACTAAGTTCCAGAAACTTCTGCATGAATAGTGCTACTTGCTCCCCACCCGCTGCTGACATGTGTAGCAGTTACTATACTATTATGATCCTCAGTTTATAGGGAAAGAAGTGGAGGCTCATAGCGGTTGAATAACTCGCCCATGGTGACCCAGCTAGAAAGGGGCGGGGCCTGAGCTCGAATCCAGATCTGTCTGATTCCAAAGCCAGTGCTCTGGTCTGTCTCACACTTGTGTGGACAGGGAGGGGACCATGGCCAGACATGCAGCAACACGAACACCTGCGCATGTTATGTGTCAATACCCCTGTACACTGAACACTCAGAGAGGCCCATGCGCAGGTACGTAGGCACCCCCGTGCCTGCCTGGTTCCCTGGGGCCTGGAGTTAATGAAGATGCACATAGAGCCCACGCAGTGCAGCCATGGGCAGAGATGAAAGGCGGGGTGTGCCTAATAGCTCTCCGGGATCTGGTTACCCATGGCTGTGGCTTCTCAACCGGGTGATTAATAGCCCGGCACTGGCTCGGCCCAGTCAGCTCCCAAGGCCTCCTGCCCTCTTATTAAAAAACATCCCTTGATGCCGTCCCACCAGGGAGATCGATGGCAGCCGAGGGGAGTGGGACTGCCTGGGGATGGGGCCTCGGTGTCCTCTACCCACTGCCACCTGGCTCCCTGGGTGCTCGGCTCCCTGGGAGCTGGCTGGGGCCGATGCCCCCAAAGAGGCCTCCTGAGGCTGGGTCCTGCCTGGCCGTGTGGGCCACTGTCAGTGTGACTGGGCAGCTGAGCCCGCACCTGAGGTCAGACGAGGCCAGGGGACTTGGGCCTGTGGTTGGGAGCTTCGGAAAGTTAAAAGGGTTTGGAGTTCTCCTTTTTGCCCCAGCCCTCCTCTGGGGGTCTGACCCCAGACCCTCTTGGGCTTGAATCTGGACGAGTCACTGACTTCCCAGGGTCTCTGGGGCCCTCTCTTGCAGGCCATTTGCTTCTCAATACTCCTTCTCCTCTTGGCTTGGGTGACCCAGCACCCTCCTGTTTCCCTCCTACCCCCCGCCATGCCTTTTCTGTCTTCTGTACCCCCTTCTAGGCAGCACAGCTGTGAGCGTGTCTCTGGAGTCAGACCCCCGGGGTTCAGGACCCAGAGCCGCCATTCACAGCCACGCGGCCCTGCTGGTTTGGTTGGACAGGGCTCCACATTGAGAGAATCGTAGCAGTTTCCATGCTTATGGGTTAAAGGTTTTTTTTCCTTGGCAGTTGTTTTCACTTTTGGAGAATTTCACAAACAGCCCTTGGGGTAGGAAGGGCTCTATCCCCTGGAGTGTTGCGAAACCAGTGTCCTTCGGCTTTCCTCAATCTGCCTCTTTCTCCCACTTCTCTGAATCTGTTTGCTAATTTTGTGTGCTGGTCCCACACAATTTCAGAGCTACTTTGGGGTGTATAGGTACACACACACACAAACATGTTCATTCATGTACAAGAACATCAGCATATGCAGGATTGGGGATAAGCTGTCTTTTTTAGTGGTGTGGTGGTGAAGGTTATCAACAGTCTCTCTAGATAAAGAAAGGCCTGATTTGGCATTTGCCAATTTCCATGGTGCAAATGCTTCTACCATGGTCAATTTCAAGCTACCAATGTGACGTTGCTCCCTGTGGAGGTGGGAAGAGATGTGCAATCAACTCCTGTGAATGGGTTCAAACAGGCTCCAGGACTACACCCTTATTCATCACTGTCCCCCTAGTGCCTGACACAATGGCCAGCGTGTGTTTAGTGTTCAAACTACATGCGTCAAAAAGCACTGTGTGCATCTGTGAGGGGCACCCACCCCTACTGACTTACCCCAGACCTGACTGTGACCTTACCCCACTGTGCACACTCACAGTCAGATGTGCCTGCACCAGCTAACGTTCACTGGTGTGCTCCAGCAAACACTCTTGCAGTCCTGCTCACTACAGTATGTGCACACAGAAATCACACTTTCACCTAATGGGTGGCACACACAGTTCTACTCATGGGCAGAGCTGCAGCTTTGCACGCACGTTCTTCAATGGGTGTGTATTACACCATGCTCACTCTTGACTGGTGCCTGTACACGGACAGGCGCACACTCTCAGTCACCAGCACATACACAGGCGCCTCAGTCACGGGTGTGCATGTCCTGGCTCACACAAACACTGGTGCACTTCTCTGAGCAAGCAGACATGGGGGTGTGAACATAGGTGCTCTGCTCATAGAACAAGCAATGGCTGAAAGTCAGCCTTTCTCACCTTCATGCATACACACCACGGCACACCCAGGGTTCACTCACCACCCGCCCTCCCTCTGTCCCCCCCACCCCCCACATCCCCTGCAGGCATCTTACCCACCCAGCCATAACCAGGGTAGCTGGCCGGGCTGGGTTGGTGGGTGTGGTGTTTGGGAGTGAGAGAGGAATTCCAGGCGGCCCCTTCTGCTCCCCTGGCCAACGTTAAGTGCCTTCAGACTGAAAAGAACCATCCAGAGAGGCTTTTCCGGCTAGAGATTAATGTCACTGAAAAATGTGGGTCCCGAGCGATTAATGCAGCCTTCTTTGCCACACATTATGTGAGTGCACTAAAGCGAGAGGGGGCTCATTTCTGGCGTGTTTTTAACCTGCTTGGCTCAGAGTGAAAGAAGAAAAGAAGAAGAGCCTGGGGCCCGGGAACCTGAGGGTGGGGTCTCATGGGCAGAGAGAGCCCCAGAGACCAGTTAGGATAAGGCTGGGTCAACCAGGTCCAGGGCCTTGGGGGTCCCACCCAGCCAAGTTGCCACAAGACTCGGAGGGCAGGTAATGCTGCGCCCCACGCGGGGGCTCCAGGCTCCAGGCGGCGTAGACGTGGAGGTGTGCGAAGGCTCCTGGTTGTGTGGCATCAGCTGAGGCTACCAGTCCCTCACAAGCAGCCTCTCAGCACAGTCCCAAGGGCCCGGATTTAAACACTGGGTCTGCTGAGCAAGCTCTCAGGGCCTCATTAACTCCATCTTCAAAATGGCAATGATGCAGGGCCTTCCTTACAGGATTGTGGTGAGGCTTCAGTGAGAGAAGGTACATACATAGCAAGCGCGCGATAATATAGCAGCCTGTCGCAGTGATGGTAGCAATGCTGTATGTAGTGTGTGAATGAGCACGTGTGTGTGTGTGTGATAGATTGATGCTTGGAAGCAAATGAACCTGAGCTTATATATCTCATGTGGAAAATAAACAGTAATCAATGAATAATACAAGAATAACCTCTGTGTTTCAGGTTCTCACAACTGTAACCCTATGCAGTTCCTGGCACTGACCATGACTGCAGTAGTAAGTGGGCCAGGGTGAGGGTTCTATTTATAGTAATGACTCCCTCCACCGCCTGGCAGATGTGCTTGGAGTCAAACTGGTTGAAATTCACAATTGTGGTCAGTCCCTGAGAGCTGAGTGAAGAGGATGGGTGACACAGGAAATGCAAACGGGACTGGGGGTGAGCCTTGGGCCTGGTTGGGGAGAAGTGACCCATTATGATGCCCAGGAGCCTCTGAGAATGGGCCAGGGAGACAGACGGGGGGGGGCACTGCCAAGCCCAGTTATCCATGATGCCAGGCATCGAGGCAGGTGCTCAGTGTCCCCTCACCAGTTTCACCCCGAAACCCTGGAGGGTGGATCATATATGCTGGGGAAACTGAGGCACAGAGCCGTAAGCAGCCAGGTTCAGATCACAGAGCCAGGAAATGGTCAAGGGGTAGGTTTCTTTGGAGTAGCTGGTTCCTTGGCTGGGCAGGAAGGGCCAGGGTCCTGAGGGCAGCCCCGAGCACACGGAGAACTGTGCTCCTCACATATGAAAAGCACAAAGTGGATCACTTTATTTCTTGGCTTAAAGTTCCCCACAGCCCCACTACTCTCAGATAGATCCCAAGCGCCCAACCCGACAGCCATGGGTTCTGTGCTCTGCCCGCCCTCCAGCCCCAGGTGGCACTGCAATGACTGTCACTGTCTGTATTCTAGCTGTGAGGCCTCTTCTCGCTGCTGGGTGGCCTGTACCGTCCCTGGGCTTCACCTCTCAGAGTCTAGCTCCAGGGAACTTTCCTCTCCCCTCCCCACCTTGGCCAGACCAGGCGCGTGGATTTAAGCTCTAATAACCCTGACAGCAGTTCTCACAACGTAAAGTGAAATTGAGCTGTTTACGATTTGTCTTCTCTGCCAAAGGTGAGCCCGTGAAGACGAAGTTGTGCTCTTGCCTCTGCTGCTCACTGGTGGCACCACTGCAGGGCCTGGCATGGGTGCTTGAGGGTAAACTGAGTGGTGGATGGCCAGGCTGGCCTCTGGGCACGAGCCGAGTTCCCAGGGGAGTTAGGGCCTGAGTGTGGGACCTCAGCTCCGCAGCAGGTGAGGTGGCAGGAAGCGTGATGACAGGTGGGCTCATCGAACATCTCTGTACGCACCCCTGCTGCTGGCCATGAAGGGAAACAACAGGGTTTCCATAAGGTTTGTCTGACTCATTTTGGACCTCCTAAAAGCCTTTGGTTCAATTTCGCACCGAGAACTATAAAGTAAGTTCCACAAGGGAATAGAATGCAGGGATGAGGGACTTTTCCAGGTGGAATTCAGTCCTCAGAACAGCCCCCAAGGTGGGCACTACTGTTATCGCTAGCTTTCATAGGAGCAGCTTGGGCTTCGGGAAGCTCCTGACCTAGCTGAGACCAGAACCTGGATCTGACTGCATCTCACCAATGCTGACTGATCAGGGGGAGGTGAGTGAGGGATGGGGAGGAGGAGTGACGGCCTCATTCTCTAGGACCCAGGAGACTGCACTTGATGCGAAAAGGAGTCGTTGCATATTGTTCTGGTTTTCAGATAAGTTCTTTGATGTTTCCCTTTTCAAGAGGTGGTTTAATTCTCTTCTCCTTGAGTGTGGGCATAGTGTTTCCCTTCTAATGAATAGAATATGGCAGAAGTGTGTGACTTCCAAGATTAAGTCGTAAAGGCATTGAGCATCCTCCTGGCTCTCTTCTGCATCACTTACTCTAGCCTAGAGTCTAGAGCAGGGGTGTCCAACCTGCGGCCCATGGGCTGCATGCGGCCCAGCATGGCTATGAATGCAATCCAACACAAAATTGTAAATTTACTTAAAACATTATGAGATTTTTTTTCATTAGTGTTTGTGTATTTACTGTATGGCCAAAGACAGCTCTTATTCCAGTGTGGCCCAGAGATGCCAAAAGTTTGGTCACCCCTGGTCTAGAGGAAGCCAGTTTGCCATGTCTTCAGGATACTCAAGCAGTCCTGTGGGGACCTGGTGAGGCACTGAGGCCTCTTGCCAACAGCCCTGTTAGTGAGACATCTTGGAAGCGGATCCCGGCCCCAGTGAGGCCTTCAGATGACCACAGCCCTGCCTGACATCCAGACTACAACCTGCTGAGAGACCCTGAGCCCAAACCACTCAGCTCAGCTACTTTCGCATCCCTGACCTGCAGAAACTGGGAGATAATGCACGATTAGCATTGTTTTGAGATGCTGGCTTTCAAGATCCCTTGGGATGTAGCAATAGAGAAATCCAGTCATTTGGGTGGAAACTGCTCCAGTGCCCATCAACAGTAGATTAAGGGTATTCACATGGTGGAATAGGACAGAGCAATGAGAAGAAATGAACTGTCATCACAGGCATCAACGTGGATGAATCTCAGACTTGCTAAGTGAGAGAAGCCAGATTGAAGGGAGCACAGACTGTGTAACCCCCTTCCTATAAAGTGTAATCACAGGCGGCACTAACCTACAGCGATATAAGTCCAGAGAATGGTTACCGTTGGGCAGGGTGGGTGGGGCGACGCAGAGCGGTTTGCCGGGTGCTACTTAGATTTCTCCATCTGAGATGCATTCAGTCTGGGAAACCTCACTAAGCTATACATTTATGATTTGTATGCTTTTTTACATGTTAAACCTCAGTAAAAAGTAAAAAAAAAAAAAAGCTGTCAGTTTGGAATGGGACACGTGGGTGAACTCACATCTACCTGTAGGATGTGCCCTGGTTCGGAGGCTGTAGGCCCCAAAACCTTGGAGCATGCCAGCATTTGGGTTGTGGGGTGGGGAGAAAAAGGGTTGGGGTTGCTCAGGCCACTCCGCAGGGCTTTGGCCTAGGGGCTCGCCTCCACAGCCCCTTATGCTGATGGACAGGAAGGGACAATGTCTCAGCCCCAGCCAGGGTCGGGGGCAGCTGAGGGGGCTTTCCGGGGCAGTGTTGAGGGCAGGGGGCCCTGCCTGGCTTTGTGTCTGAGGGATTTGCCATAATCCTAGCCCTTCCCTGTAGCCTGTCTAATCCCCACCCATGGGGCTGAACCTTTTCAAGATTTGACTTTGGCCTGAAAGGCTCCCAGAGGGGCCTGCATTCCTGCCCACAGCATCCCTGCTCCTAGGAGGGAGCTCATCAGTATCTTGCCGCTCCCTGGAGGGTGCTCCTCACCCTTGGGGGATAAAGTCTTGACAGATTAACTAAATTCAGGAAAAGTTAAAATGGCCATGTGAGAATCCGTAGTGTCCGGTCTTCTTCCTTGAAGGAGGTTGTGGTCTCTGCCCACTGGGTCCTGGGCCTTGTTGTGTTTTCAGGGAAATGTGTGAAGGGGTGCTGTAAAGAATGGAGATTTGCCTGGGGTGCTTAATGGCCCCCAGGGCCAGAGAGGAGTTTCCTTTTCCACTTTATCACTCACTCAACAAGCTCCAGCCATCTGAGCCTTTCTGTTCCTAAAACTTCCCAAGCTGATCCCTGCCTCAGGGCCTTTGCACAGACTTTCCCTCTGCTTGGAATGTTTCTCCCCCTGATCCTTGCATGGCTAACTCAGGGCTCAGCTCAAAGGTCACTTCTTCCAAGGGTCCTTCCCAGAGACCTCATAGTCACACTTTGTCATATTACACTGTGTCTTGGCCTTATCTGTTGCCTTTCCTTGGTCTATTTCCCCCACTCGACTATGAGAGCCTTGAGAGCAGGGGCCTCCTCTGATGCACTCCAACCCATTTTCCCCTCCTGGAGTAACACCCAGAGCACTGTGTGTTCACAGCGCCCATGTGCTGAGTCAGTGAACGAATGAATGTGAGAGGGCAGAGTTATTTGAGGAAGAGCGATGAAAACAACCTGGGAAGGGGGTGATCCTGCTCAACTTGAATACTCTATATATAGATATAGATATATATCTATATATAGATATATCTATATATATATCTCCATTTACACTTGTAGCTACCCCACAGAATCAGTATTTTTATCACATTTTTACAGATGAGAAGACCATGGATATAGAGCTTTAATAACTTGACCAAGGCCATGCAACCCGTAAGTGGTGGTTTACCCCATCTAGCGATAGATGATAAGCGCCCAGGAAAAGAATCCCTGCTGGCCTTGGATTTCACTGTTAGTCATACCCTGAAATTCTTAGCACCTGAAATTTCACCCTTAGAGATGCATTCCTTTTGCTTAATCGTTGCCCTCTCAAGAACTCCTTTCTTTTCATCTCTTCTCTCAGTAGCAAGAGAATTTTGCAATAATGATTATGGTAGGTGCAGGGCACAGTAGCTATGGAAGGACTGTCAGAGGCTGTATTCTAACCTGCTCACTTTACAAGTGGAGATACTGAGGCCTAGGAAGCAAGAATAGTTTCCTTAAAGTTACCCAACTAGTGATTACTAAGTGCTTGTTGAGCAAATCAGCACAAACACATACATTCTAGACAGAGGGGGCACGGCGTGTTTGACGAATTCCCAGTAATACTGCATTGACTTCTAGCAGGTTCACCCCACTGCATGGTGTCCAAAAACACGTTTGCTCATATGATTGTAGGTAGGCAATCAAAATATTTTGCCATTGTCCACGTAACAGTGGCTGAGGTTCATACGTCGTGGGTTCAGAACACACTTGTCTGGATGCTACTATTAATGTGCTAATACTTTGGAGTCCTGTAATTGACATAGATTTAAAAATAGCTTTACAATTATGATATATTATCCATTTTACAGGAGGGGAAACTGAGGCCCAGAGAGGTGAAGTGTCTTGTCCAAGGCCCTACCTCAAGTTAAGAGGCAGTGTTGAGGTTTGCATTTAGGGCTGGCCCTAAATGTTTCGATAGGTGTTTCGCATTTAGCACGTTGGGGGCTTTTTTTAGAGCTCTGGTTTGACAGCTTTTCCTGCACCCGTCTCCAGGAGTCCCTGGGCTGGTCGTGGGGACATGGACCCAGGGGCCAGGGCTGGTCCTGAGCTTGTTCAGCCAGGGCGTGTGTGCACATACGTGAAGGAAAAAGCAGTAGCTTCACCCCTGCTGCTCCAGGGAAGGTTTCTGGTGGCTGCAGCTTGTGATTTGTGTGGGGCCTGGGCCGCCCGAGGTGCGTCTGGGGTCCCCGCCCACCCAGCTGCACCTCCCTCCCTGTCTCGGGCAGGCGGGCGGATCCTGTGCTGGGACTTGCCAGAGCGGCCGCATCAGGCGAGGCTGCAGGTACATTCCTCCTCCCTGCAACCCTTCTGCCGCAGCCGGGGGAGGGGGGAGCAGGCACTGACTAATTCTATACAAATTGGCTAATATTCCAAAGAATGCCATTCTGTAAGAAAGTAAATATTTAAATACTCAAGGCTGGGCCCTCTCCTCCCCCGCACCCTGGCCTTGCCACCTGCCAAACGCTGGCAGAACCTCTGGGAGGCTTCTTGGGGTTGCACACCTGGCGGCCCCTTACAGAGCTCTGCATCCCCCTAGACTGGGGCAGGGGGATGGCAGACGTGCCTCCCAAAGCAGGACCCTAGAGAGGCTGCCCTGATGTTCTCACCAGGCAGGCATTGTCCAGACTGGGACAACAGGAGCTCAGTGAGCGCAGGACTGGGGATTAGGAAGTCGGAGCACTTTGCTGTATCACCTTGAGCCCCACGTGTCTGCTCTTTGGGCCTCTGTTTCCCCATATACACGGAGAGTGTGCAGTGGACTAAATGAGTGGTTCCCCAAGCTAGCTGTGCCCCACTTCACACCAACTGAAGCAGAATTGGAGGGGCATGGCCCAGGAATCTGAATTTTTACCAAGCCCTATGGGTAGCATGATGCAGCCGGTCCAGCGCCCTCTGCTTGTTCATGGATGGAACTCACAAAGGCATCTTCCAGCTCTAGGTAGAGGGAAGGGCATGCTTGCAGAGGGAACAGCATGAGCAAGGCCAGGGAGCCTGAGTGGCATTTGGCAAAAAGGCGGGAGCATGGATTGTGGGGCCAGGCTGGTGGAAAGAGAGACGGGACAGGTGCGGGTGTGGGCTCATGGTGAAGGTCCTTACCTTGTTTTCCTCTGGGCTCATGCAGCCCTCTCAGTGGGCCAGCTCGAGGCCGGAGAGGCTTCCTCATCTTAGCCCCATTCTTGGACCACCTGATTCCTTTCTTTGAGCCCCCAGGGCACTACCTCCATCCCTCTGATTTATAACCGAACTGTGAGGTACGCAGCCTAGTGCTTCGAACTGCTCTGTGCACTTTCCTGCTGACAAGGCCCACGACCTGCCTTCCCTTTGTCGAGCACTGTGTGTCAGGCACTGTGCCAGCTACTTCTCTCGTGTGCTCTCCCTTTCTTCCCACAAGAGCCCCGTGAGGTGTGGGTTCTGCTACTCTTGCCACCTGCCAGAAAGGTAGACTGAGGCACAGAAGATTTTTTTTTTTTAATGTAGGTTGCACAGGAGCACACAGAGAGGATATATGATGGGGGACACCCCTCAAAAACACCCCAGAATTATCTTCTGGAAGGTGGACCCCTTGTCGTACAGGCTTCCCCCACTAGGTGAGTGTTCTAGGAACCCATCTATATCAGTGTACTAGCTGGCGTTGTTGTGAGAGGCAGTGTTTGGCTTCAGTGAACTTTTTTGGAAGACTCCTTCAACACCTTTGCCCGTTTCATGATGGGTGATTTATAAGTACACCTGCCCATACCACTGAATGTTCAGTACTTTTTGACCAAAAAATGGCATGATTCCCGTGTCCCACCCTCCCTAGTCACCCAGTCTCGCCCTAAGCGACTTTTTTGTTGTTGTTGTTTCCCTGGATGAAAAAGTCCTCCAAGGGAAATGATGTGGAAAAAACAAACAAACACGGCAGAAGCACTAAAAAGCATCAAAACTGATGAGTTCAAAAACTGTTTTGAGCAGTGGGGAAAATGTTTCGATAGGTGTTTGGCATCACGTAGAGAGCACTTTGAAGGTGACTGAAGTTTAAACATGTAAGAATAAATACACAATTTTTTATAAATGAATTCTGGGTTTTTTGGGGGGGACCCCCCTCGAATGTAGAGCTAGGATTTGATTCCAGGCCTTCCAGCCCCGTGGCCTGGACTTGGACCCACCTTCTCCACTGTTTTGGATAAGCGCCTCCTGTGAGGGATTGTGGCTGCCCTGCTCCCTGTGCCCTTGGCACCCGGCACCAGTGGGAGACAGTGTAGACCCCACCCAGTGCCAACCACATGGGTCTGCTGGGAATGTGAAATAATTATTCCCGTTTTTTCTCAGGTGAGGAAACCGAGGCACAGGAAATCAAATGACTTGTTCAAGGTCCTAGGACAGATAAGCAGCAGAGATGGTGTCTTACGTTGGGTCCCCCTGAATGCAGTTTACCTGGGAGGTGATTTCTGGATGTACAGGTAGATGAGCTGGGGAATAAGAGGAAGGGGAAGGAGCCGATAGAGGGTGTGTCAAAAAGCAGGTGGGCACTGTGGACACTGTCGGCA
Source organism: Mormoops blainvillei (assembly GCA_004026545.1). Lineage (NCBI taxonomy): Eukaryota > Metazoa > Chordata > Mammalia > Chiroptera > Mormoopidae > Mormoops > Mormoops blainvillei. Next base: position 40,802 of record PVJD01009339.1, on the reverse strand, counting down.
ACTGGGGCTCAGGGAGAGTGCAGGACAGGCCTCAGGGTTGTCTCTCTGAGGGGCGAGGGGAAGGGATGTAGAGGCTGGGGTATTTGTCTCCCACCCCCAACTGTTCGGCTGAAGGCTGCTCCGGGACCTTCGACCCAGCATGTGCCTGTGGCTGGGGAGGCAGAGTCACAGGTGTTTGTATGGGTAGCTCATGGATGCTGGATGCCGAGGGAGCCCAGGAGCGGCACTGGCAGCCTCTGCTGCAGAAGTGTTCACAACTTGGCTTTTCAGAATCTAAATTCATCTGTCCATCAGTCCATGCATGCATGCATCCATCTAGCCACCCATCCATTTCTCGTCCGTCCATCAGTCCATCATTCATTAATCATCTGTCCATCCATTTACCCATTCACTATCCCCCGAGTCCTCCTGGGTGCTTGACACAGTCCCAGGCCCTCATAGTTCAGAGATGACTGGCCTGGCTCATTCCAGTCCCCATCTTTCTCCAAAGGGGCTGCATTTCTGGCAGTTGTCGTGAGGTAACCAGAGTGGGAGTGGGCAGGCTGGCTCCTATGGCCAGCAGCCCCATGCTCTCCCAGTGTGAGATGTCTGGGCTCATGGCTCTTTAGCTTCTTGGAGGCTCCAGAGATAGCTGGTGCCACTGCCATTCAGGAAGTCCCTCAGAGTAAACACAGTCCCCATTCGCAGACTGGCTGCTTGGAACCTAGTTTCGCGGCTGTCCTATCCCAGTGCCGGTGGGGGGCTCTGCACCTGGCTTCCCTATCAGGCTGTCTTGTAGGGTTGTGGGCCTGGTCCAGGCTCAGAACATCCACTGGACCTTCTCCGGGCAGCCTTGAGAGGCCGGGCAGTGCCCCAGATTCTGCTGGTACCCTGTTCCCGTGCCGCGATCTTGGTGCCCAGAGGGGTCACTTGCTTAGACAAAGATTGTCCTGGGCTCGCGCCTGGAGAGGAAGTAGGGGCAAAAAGCCATCATTGAGCACCTACTAGGTGCCAACCCTTCTGCATAGTGGGTCCCCCTGAACCTCATGTCAATGCTGTAGATGGGCATTCTCATCCCACCCGCTGCACACTCGAGGAAACTGGGGCTCAGAGCGGGGAAATACCCTGGTTGAGGCCACACAGTCAGTGGATGTTAGTGCAGGCATGAGCCCAGGTCCCCTTGACTGGAGTCTCCGTTTCTTTCCCAGTCACTGCCCCCCTGGCACAGCTGTTCCGGGCCCTGGCTTCATCGAGAACTTCCCCTCCCCTGTCATCACCGCCATCACCATCACACAGGCCCAGATGGCTGAACAACTCCTTCCCTCTCAAGGGGCCACAGCTCCAGAGCCCATGCCATGTACATGCAATGGAGGGTGCAGGGGGCATGTGTAACCTGCCAAAGGCCACAGACTGTCCCCTGGCAGATGGAGCCCGAATTTGGAGTAGGGCAGACCTGAATTCTGGTCGTGGCTGTGTTCTTTTCTTGCTATGTGACCCTGGGTCAGTTACCTCACATTTCTAAGCTGTTTAGTTTCCTCATGAGATGGGGAGAAATACACACCTGTCCTGCAGGGAGGATGGGACAAAGGTGGGAAACGGGACAAAATGTGCAAAGTGCTCCGTGTGCCTGGCTTACAGATACTCCATGAATAAAGTGGGGAGGAATAAAAAGGTTCAAATTCCATGTGAGCTTTTTAAGGCCTGGAGGCGCTAATTATAAGCCAGTATTATTTAATCATTAAAGCGTTCTCTTTTTTTGCCCAGAGAGACTCTTATTAGCCTGGCCTAGCGCCCTTCACAGAGTCTGGGGCACAGGTTTCTTTTTTCGAATGAAATCACACCTCAGATTTCAACGTGGAAAGCAGGTAACAGTGGATTTGGTCCCATGAAAGCTGGGAGGCTGCTTCTGTCTCTTGGACCCTCCCCCTCACCTTGGCGGCCCTTAAGGCATTTGTGAGGACACTCAAGGTCCCAAGGAGCACAGTGTGAGGGCTCCTGGGGTCCCAGCCCTTGGAAGGGGTATGAAAAGGAGGGACTGGCTTGGTGGATGTTAGAACGGCCTCCCCGGGCCAGACTTCGGGCGGGTGAATGTGTGTGTGCACACAGGGCTGGGCCTGGTGGCAAGGGGGCAGCCTTGTCACTCCCAGTCCATTCCTGCTCCCTGCAGGCTTTTTCTCCCCCTCCCATGGGCTGTCTTTACTCAGCCAGCTCTCCCCTGTCCCTCAAGGGCTGGCGGGGGAGGGGGCACTCACCGGTCATCTCTGGGCTTTGTAACAATGATTTAGAAGCTGCCAGGTAGTGGTGGGGACTGAGGCACTGCTCAGGCTCGAGTCTCTGCCAGGCAGGAGGTCCCTTCATCCACCTCTGCATTCCCTGGAGCTCCTGCCCATGCGTACTCCCCACCCCGTCACCCGCTGGCAAGGCCCAGAGAGGGATAAGACCTGCTTGAGGCTGCAAAGCACCTCAGCGCTGGGGCTGGGTTTGGGGGCCACCGACCGGGTCCAAGTTGAAGAAGGAGGGCCTGGCTGCTAGGCGGGAGTCCTAAACTAACTTGGTCCCAAGTCTTGAAGATGGACTGGGGCAAGGGCCTAATGAAGTGGGGCCCCAGGGGTCACATTTAGGGGTACTTCTGTTCATTCCATTGCCACTGAGCCCTGGCCATCTTGCCAGCCTCTATGCTCAGGGTTGAGGACTCAGAAACAGGGCACATCTCTGTCCTTGGGAAACCTGCTGTCCAGATGGGGCACAGGGCATGGGTCAGGGCTGGGCTTCCAGCTACTCAGCTGCTGGGCCGTGTGACCCTAGGGACAGCCCTTCACCTCAGTGCCTTGGTTTTGTCTCGTATTCAATGCAGTTACCGGTTTGCAGCTTCCTAGGGCCACTGTGAGGCTGTGGACCTGTGTGGCGCTCCCAGCACGGTGCGCTCTCTGTAGATGCTGGCTGCCGTGATTATCGTCGGGATTGCCGCGTAGTCTGCTGTGGGCCAGGCGTTTTGGATAGTACCTGTGTGTTTCACCGTGACTCTGAGAGAGGGGGTTACAGAAGGGGAAACCGAGGCTGGGAGGTGCCACGCTCAAGGTCCCACATCAAGGAAGTGACTGGGCTAGATTTTAACGCACTTCCGTCTGCCACACCCCACTGCCTTCCTCGTGCCACCTCCCACCTCAGTAGATCCCGGGAGGGCAGACCCACCCTTGCCAGGCAGCCCGGGGCCCGCTGGCTGCCCCTTTCCCCTTAGGGCCGCCAGGGTCTCCAGCCCCCATGATGGATGGGTCTGGGGTTATTTTCTTCTAGGGCGACCATGAAGGCCAAGGGCCCTGCCGGGGTCTTCTCTGGCTTTTGTCCTCCCTCCCCCACCACTTTCCCCAGGGGACCATTCTGAGACTGCCTGGGCCTGCCTGCCCCCTCCTCTCTCATAGCTTACATTCCTCGAGAAGCTTCTCCCCCAGGCTGGTGGGCGGGTCAGCACCTCCCTGTGCACAGCCCTCTCCTCCTGCTCTGCTCCCAGGTCTTGACAATGGGTCCCAGGGCTCCACAGGCTACTTCAGTCCCACCCAGCATCCGCTGGCTCTTCTGGTGCATCCCAGGGGGCCTCCCCGGCTCCCTGTACCTGAGCTGCCCACGCAGGGCAATGCTTAACCTGGAGGAATGAAGGCCCAGTACTTAGGGGAAGACACAAGTGGGCAAGTGGGATGTTCTTCAAACTATGGCAGGAAGTCACCGACCTACCCGGTCTCTGTGGAGGGTACTTCCTGGGCATGGCCTGTCTCCACCTGGGAAGGTTAGCATTCAACCATCAGACCTTGCCAAGCCTCGGGTTTCTCACGGGGAATGGGACTACAAACATCTACCTCACAGAGTCATGAGGACTCAGTAAGATCCTAATGAACCTTATGTGGTGTCTTTACAGAGAAGGGGCTCACAAAATTATATTACCTAGGTTATTGGGGAAACAGTAGGAGTGTGCCCAGAGGCAAGGCATGCTGGAAAGGACTGTCCATGAGGGAATGACTTGTAGGAAGACAAGGAGGTGCGACACAGTGTGAATGGTGAAACCAGCGGCCAGCCGGAGGTGGCTTGTACCAGCTCAGAAGAATGGAGAGTTAAATTCTCAGGAATTTGCAGACTGGTTGTTAGGGAAAGCGATCACTGAAAACTAAATTATATAAGCTTGTAATTGAACTAATCGTGTTCCAAAGAAAAGTAATACTCCAAGCTCATTTCATCCTAATTATTTTACTGTTATCTATTCTCTGGATTATCTGTTGAACTACATTTACTTTATCCTACCTGTATGGTGGAGCTGCTGTATAAAGGTGTGCTACTTTGCGTCTCATTCCAGCTTTGTGTCCAGGGTCTCACACTCGTGGCTTGGAATTGGTTGCGGTGAGAGTATTTACACTGTGGAAGTCAGCCAGTGCTCCACACCAGGGCCCACTCCGGCCCAGAGCCTGTTGTCAGACACTTCCCAGCTCCCCACCGGCTGACATTTAGTGGGACCTCACTGTGTGTGCCGGGCTCTGCTGCTGTCAGGCCGCGTACGCATTATGTCCTCTCGTCCTCGCAGCAACCGTTTGGGTCGGCACTGTTAGTACCCAATTTTACTGTTGTAGAATGTGAATTTTCTCAAAGTCATATAACAAGCGGCAGAACCAGAAGTGTTCCTGGCCTCAGGGGTGTCTGGTGGGGGTGGCTGGGGATGTTCTAAGTCCTGACCTTCCCCTTGCCTTCTTCTTCCCACAAAGAAGGCTAGACTTGACATTTGAGGACACGGAGGCAGAAGGAGCCTCAGAGGTGCCCCGCAGAGTTCCCTCTGGCCTGCCTCTGGCCCCCCAGCTGGGAAACTCAGGGGCCAAGGACCCTGAGAGTGTAGGGATGGCTGTACCCAGCCCTTCTATGGCACAGCCCTCTGAGTGTCACCTGCCTACCTGCTCCGCGCTTGGCCTCCGTGGCTCAGATGGTGCTAGTCTAGGCTCCAGCACCAGCCCGGGAGCCACCTCCAAGGCCTGCCTGCCAGGCTGCATTTCGCAACCATCCTGGGCTGCAGCTTGGCTGGGTGGTGGCTGGTTTGTAAATACATGTGTTTTTGGCACCTTCGCCCCATTAGGCTGTGTAATTGCTTTGCACCACACGCAGCTGACACGGCCTAATGGGGCCCTGCCGATGTGGCACCCAGCCCAGCAGCTCCCAGGGTAGGACCTGAGCCCCTTTGAGGCCAGTGCTCCCCTTCCTTCAGTCCCTGAGGCTCTGGGACATGGGGACCCAGTGGTCTCTGAGCCTTAAGGGGGTCCTGCTGTGTGCAGGAGACTTTCCACCCCGAGAGGTGGTATGCAGTAGTGGGCTGAGAGTCCACTCAGACCAGGGGCTGCATGGCCTGGGTGAGTGCTTTGGCCTCTCTGAGCGTCGGCTCCCTCAGCTGCAGAGAACAGGCACGACAGCAGCTCTGTTGTTTTGAGAGGATGAAATGAAAGTCACCTGTGTGGTGTTCAGGAAGGAAACTGGATGCACATAGAAGGCACTCTCCTTCCCGTTTTGCAGATGGGGAAACTGAGGCACAGAGAGGGGAAGCCACTGCCCAAGGTCATGCAGCCCCTTAACCAGGCCTCTTTCCTTGCCAGATTCCAGATCCCTTATTCACAGCTGTGAGGCTGAAAATTGTTTCAGAGGAGAACTAGAGGGAGGGTCTCTTCCTAGTTTAAAAATCAACCGGCATTTAACAAGCTCCTTCTCTGAGCTCTTTAAATGGCTCCTGATTCCTGTGGAGACCAGCTTAGAGCAGGAGTTTGGAGAGGCTAAGAGACATGCTCCTGGTCACAGAACAGGCAAGGGCTAGTCCTTGGCTCCACAGACCCAGATTCTGGCCTTACTGAGGGATTTGGGGCAGGGGACAGTCCCTCTTTTGGGCCCCGGTTTCCCTTGGAGCTGGCAGTATGCCAGGCAGGGATTTGAAAGAGAGCCTGCTAGAGGGGATTATGGGAGAGAGCATGAGGGAACTGGGTGCCTGGCGGGGTCAGGGGACCCACAGACACTTGCCCCTGTGTATAATCACCTTCCTGCAGCTCCCTGCAGGCCCTCCTGCACATGGCATGCTTGAGTGCACACACACATCAGTTGCACATGGACCCCTGCACACGCATGCTGATATGAAAGATCAGACAGGTACCGGGGCATACACACACTCTCCCCTGACCCAAGCACAATATACCACCAGGCGACTGTTGATTTGCCTTCTCCTTCACTCCCTTACTCCCCAAAAGATTTTCAGAAAGGGAATAGAAAGAGAAGAGGCTTCTGGGGTTTCTTTGTATTGCAAACAAGTGCTCAGATTAGCCCCTGAGTTTCCAAGTGGCCAAAGTAAAAAGGGATGAGTGGGCTTTTTATCCCACTTCCATCATAGGATTATAAGGACAAAATCGGCTCTTGGATAGGAAAGCGCTTTACAAAGCATGAGACCTCTGTTAAGATGGGATGAGAGTGATAATTATCAACAATGTCTGTGGACATGTCTGATCTCACAGCTGAGATCCAGCCTCAGGCCTTGACTCCATACGCTCAACCTGCAGGCCTCTCCAATCTTCTCACCTGTCATTTCTTCACCCAGTGATGGATGCTAAGGTGGCACCAGGCGTTTGCTCAGGCTGTTGCCTCAGCCTGAACCAGGCTCACTGCTACTCAGGAGTCTTTTCTCCTCCAGAAACCCTTCCCTGGACCACCCCGGTCTGGGGCTCGGCCCTCCCCGGGCTTCCGAGATTCTGTCACACGGTGCACCGTTTATACACACCCTCCCTTGCCAGACCTCTTGAGGGCAAGGGTGGAGGTCTGGTTGGTTTTGACATCCCCAGTGCCTGGCACAGTCTCTGGCACGGAGTTGGTGCCTGGAAGGGGTTTGCTGAGTGAATATATGTTGGTAATGAGCCCACACCCTATCCTCCAATCTCCACATGTCCAGTCAGGGCAGAGACCTGGGCTTCTGGGCGTCGTCTCCCCAGGATCCTTGGCTCTGTGGGGCCTGCCGTTGCCCGTCTAGGAAGGTGGGTCTTGACCCCAGATGCCTTCTACCTCCCTGAGCTGCCTAGGCCAGGAGAGGGCTGGAGCCCTGGACTTTCTGGGCTTTGGGTGGAGCAGGGTGGCCAGGGCAAAGTCAGGGCAGGAGGAGGGCTCCTGACCAGCCCCTCTGTTCAGCCATTCAGTTGTTCATCTATTCGGGTGCTGAATTCTTTACCTGACTTTTGCTCCCTACTCTTGGGTAGGAGCCATTTCATCCCCATTGTACAGATGTATAAACCGAGGCTCAAAGGGCAGGTGCTTTCCCCATTCGTAAGAGGTGACGGGTGTACCTGGAGGGGCTTGTCTGTTCTCCGAGTGCTCACTGCCTGAGGGATAGTCGAGAGGGAGAGAAAAAGAAATGGAGAAGGGCATGGGTACCCTCCATGGAGGGCGACAGCCACTGGAGGAAGAGGGGACACTTGTTTAGGCCCCAAGACATCTGCAAGGGCATACCCCACTCACACATCCTCACATGTTGTCACACTCACACTCGCTCGCACACTTGCTCACCCTGGGTCTCTGTCATTCCTCACACGTGGGGCACCTTTGGGCTTCCTGGGCACACCGCTGTCTCACACCCCTGACACAGACTCACACTTGGTGTTCTTGCAGTCACATTTTACCCACCCGTGGGCACTCACTTCCATCCCCTCCACTCCTTTTCTCAGGAGTGGACACACCCAGGGCACTCCCACTCTCAGTCTGGCACACCTGTCCTGGCCCATGTCTGTGTCTTCTCCCACACACATTCACACACACTCTCATGCCCGCACCCTGGGTGACTGAGGAAACTCTCCCACAAACACCCTCCTGATGTTCAAACACGTGGTTTGTGCCCCTCTGGGGCCACACACCCCGAACCCTCTTACTGACAGCCACCACTGCAGCCTCAGATATTACCCAAAGGACCCTGGACAACTTGGGCAACCAGGCTGGCTCCCATAAGGGGGTGCAGGTGTTTCCAGCTGCTTGGGCTGGCCCAGGGTGGGGACAGGGCCCCGGCCTGGGGTGCAGGGCGGGCAGCAGCTGTGTGGGCTGAGCTGGGATGCCCACACCTGTGCCGATCTGCCTGGGTAGAGCTGGTGCCAGCACGGTGGCCTCACCCTCTGCCCTCCAGCTTATCGGGGCAGCCCATGCCAGGCTGGGGATGCCAGCCTCACATTCCTGGAGTGTCGGGGAAGCCCAAGGAGGGGCAAGGCGGGCAGGCCTGGGCTAGGCCTGTCTCTCTGATTTCAAATCCCAGTTTCCAGGCTGTGCGATCTAGGGCAGCACGTTCTGAACCTCAGCCTTCCTCTCTGTGAAACGGGTAGGATGACAGCCTTCCCTGCAGGGCTGACGGGAGAGCAGAGTAAGGTCTTGTGAAATCCGGGGCTCTGCTTTCCTGCCTAGCCCCCTCCCCGCACCCATGCCCTTTTCTACCTGAGCCGGACACCTCCTCCCTCACCTGCCCTCTCCTGGTCTCTGTAAAAACAGCTTTATTGAGCTATAATTCACTTACCATACAACACACCTATTTAAAGAACACAATTTAGTGGCTTTTAGTATATTGACAGATAGGGCAACCATCACCACCGTCAATTTTGGAACATTTTCATTGCCACAAAGAGAAACCTCACACCCTTTCACTACCACTCCCTTATCCTGTTCCCACCCCCCATTCCCACTCCCGCCCTGAGCAGCTGCTAACTTATTTTTTGTCTCTATAGAGTTGCCTATTCTGGACATTTTATATAAATGAAATTATATAACATGCGGCCTTATGTGACCAGATTCTTTCATTCAGATTTAGCATCATGGTATCTAGGCTCATCCGCGCTGTAGCAGGTGGCAGGGCTTCATTCCTTTTCATGGCTGTGAGAGGGACACACCGCATTTTGTCTATCCGTTCACCTACTGATGCGCATTCGGGTCATTCCCGTGGTTTGTGTCTTGTGAGCAGTGCTGCTGTGATCATTCGCGCCTCACCGTCTTTCCGCTTGATTCTGCCTGACTTGATCATTTTAGCCTCTTATCCTGTCCACCAAGTTGGGAGACAGGAAGGCCAGTGTTGGAGGACAGCTAGACAAGCAGGGACTCAATGGGATTCTGGAGGCTGGTGGGAAGAGGTCTCTGGTCCTGGGGTTGGGGACCACCTGTCTTCCCCATCTGTTACTATTTGGATACTTACCTGCCTTCCCTCTGTCCTCTCTCCCCCCACCCACTTGACAGTGGCTGCCAGAGGCAACACTATGCCAGGCTTCTTGCACACAGAATGTCAATGGATTCTAAAATAAACAAACAAAAAGACAAACACAAAAAGCAAACAGTGAAGTGGATGCCTAGTTCACAGATGAGGAAACTGAGGCTCAAGAGTTGAAGTGACTTTGTCCAGTCATGCAACTGCTGGGGAAGGATTTGAACCCATATCTGTTGTGTCCTTGGAGTACTGGATGTGACCCCCTCCTTCTTGCTTCTCCCACCCCCTGGGTCTCAGTTCTGCCTCAGTGCCACATTGCTGACTCAATTCAATTCAATGCAATTTCTCCGTGCCCAGGTGCGTGCCAGGTCGGAGCTGAGAGGGTAAGGTTAGATGCAGTGGCAGGACCTTGCTGAGATTTATTATGTGCCAACCCTGGCTTGGGCCCCAGGGTCCAGATCAGAACAAGACACTGTCCCTGGAAGCTGGAAGTCAAGGCGCGGGAAGAGTGCAGACCAAGGCAGGGCAGGCACAGGAGGCCGGGTGACGGGGCAGGGGTGGAGGGAAAACTGACCCAGTCGGGGTGAATGGGTTCAAGGCAGGCTTCCTGGAATGGCAACACTTCAGCTGGGTCTGGACAGCTCCCGAGTGGGCCGTTGCTGGCAGAGGGAACAGCGTGAGCAGAAGCATGGAAAAGTGAAACAGGGAGAAGGAACACAGTGACCCTGCCACCTGGAGTGGCTCTGTGGGTGGGAGCCCATGGCGTGGTAGAAGGTGCTGATAGATGAGAGTCAGAGGTGGAGAGGGGCTGGGCCCCGAAGGCCCAGAGCACCAGCAGAGGGGTTCCGTCCACCTACAGGTGATAGGGAGGAACTGAGGAGTCTATACGGGGAGGGACATGCTCTTGGAGAGCTACTCTGGAGCAGAGGAGGGAGGGTTGAGTCAGGGGCTGAGTGAGCAGCGAGGGAGACTCTGACGGGCCTCCCACTAAGAGGTGGCTGTGGCAGAAGGAGGGGTTGACAAGAGACTGGGGTGGGGACAGGAAGGGTGTTGAAGGTTTGGGAAGATTCTGGAGGCAAATCCACAGGATTGGACACCTAATAGCCCACAGTCCTTGGGCCTGGGAAGATCCTGGGTTTGCAAACTGATTTTAACCAGGAAACCCTCTGTCCAGGTGAAATCTACAGAAACCCAGTATTTCACTGCACCACGTGAGTGAATCTTCATTTTGCTGAACACAAACGGCAGAGCACAGACTATGGGATTTGAGGAAACAAAGCCCACCTGTGGAGACAGACAACAGGTCAGTGGTTGCCTGGGTTGGGGATCAGTGGGGCATGGGGTGGGGGTATGAGGGAACCTCCCAGGAGGATGAACATGGTCTGTACCTTCCTCGTGGTGGTTACCTGGGTTACTTGTTAAAACTCATCACACTGTACATTTAAGACCTGCGCATTTTACTGGGTGTAATTTACAGCTCATAAAGAGAAGAGAATACAATTTAGTAGCTGAGAACTGGTCAAAGAGAGGCAGCTCTGGGGTGAGGCAAGGGTGGGGATGGACTCTGCTCCCTTGGGCAGCCCGGGCATATCCCTCGGCACCTGCAGCCCAGGAAGCCCAAACTGAGCCAGAAAGGCCTGAAGCATGAGGCTGGGCCACCTTTCCTCATGGCCCCCAGCATGTCCCCTGACACCAGCACCCACCTGCCCCACTCAGGCTGCTGCCTGTAGGAGGAACCCCGCGGCCGTCCCTCCTGCAAATCCAAAATTAATGAATCCCAAGAATCTGCTGCCTGTGAACAACCTCTTCTTTGGGGTTTTGGTGAGAACGATGGGGATTAGGGCCTGGCAGGCGGGGCTCCTCCTCCCGGGGGGCTCAGTTTTCACCCCAGGAGAAATCTGAACTGGCCCCCGGGCCCCCCACTCTCATTTCCCCTTTGCAACAATCCCTTGTTCTTACAAGAGGCATTATCTGTCTAATCCCTGCCTGCTCTGGCTGGCCCCTGGGGGGCAGGAGCGAGCGGGGGCCACTGCTGCCTGCCCTGGATGCCCAGAGATGTCCCCTCCTCAATCCTTCTGGCCAAAGGGGCTGGGCCATGCGGACAGGTGGAAGTGGCAGACCATGGATGGGCCTCAGGTACCAGGCCTGGTCAGCACCTCCCTTTAACACACACTAGTGCCGGCATTCACACTCACTCTTACATGTGCACACTTCTTGGGGTTTTTGGAGTTGGCTGACGTGACTAGAACAGGTGGTGACTGGCACCTCCGTCCCTGCCCTTACTTAGTTCTGAAGGGATCAGCAGTACAAAGGGCAGGACTGGTGACACCAGCAGGGATTGGATGGGCTGGTTGTCAAACACTGTGTACACCCCTTGCAGGCGTGGGGGTCACAGAGACCTGACTTTAAATTCAAACTCTACCACCCACTGGCCATGTGACCTTGGGCAGTTTCCTTTTCTGTAATACAAAAATAATGAGAGAGTTTTCCCCAAAAGGAAGGGAGGCGTACATGCAAAACAGGCAGAGCTCTTGGAATAAAAGCTCAATAAGTGGTAGTGGTTTGTTTTTATTAATTAAGCATAAGCCTGCCTCTGCCCACCCGCTGGTGCCCACAGCCACCTGGGTGTCTTCATATGTGCACAGTGGTGGCGCACCTCACATTAGACCCCCAACATGCGTCACAGGGGAGGGGTCCCATCATTCCCCGGTCACTTGAGGGCTTGTCATGTCCCCCTGCCTCCTCTTCCAAGCCTTTGCCAGCTGTGACCACCTCTGTGTGTATGGGTGCGTGGTCCCTGACAGCCTGGGGAGAATGTGAGTATTGGTGTTGGGGGTGGTAGTTAGGAGGGTGAGGCAGACGGGGGTCAGGAACAGGACCCCTGAGAGGGAAAGTGAGCAGGACACCAACAGCCTCAGCCAGCACCACAACTTTGTCTTAGGCTGTCCCCAGCTGGGGTCCTGGGATGAGGCCAAAGGGCAAAGGCTTTGAGCTCAGTGATTGAGGCCACTCAGATGGCCAAGGTGGCCTGGGGGAGGCAGATTTTGGAGAAGATGTTGACTGGGCCCTGTCAGGGGCAGACTCCTTCACTTCTGGAAATTCAGAAGGGAATGATGTAGTACTGTCCCCACTTTCCAGTGCTCTTGATACGGGAAGGCTTGTCCTGCAGCTCTTGAACCCCACCCCGGGAGTTCTCATACCCCACCCCACCCCACACAGAGGGGACTTGACTCCAGTCATAGGAGGAGGGCTGGGGTGCCCCTCCGTCACCCCCTTCTATAGTACAGAAACCCGATGCCAATGCCTGGAGCCCACACTACCCCGATCTGTGCTCACTCCATGCTGAGGGTTTTGTGGGGGCCAGGAGACCTGGAATTCGGTTCCCATTCTCCCTCCTCCCTGCTGTGTGACCTCAGGCAAATCAAACCTTTCTGGGCTTCACTGAGTGGGTGACACTTCATTGCAGGGGTCCCCTTCAGCTCAGCTGGGTGAGAAGGGCTCCATGATTTGTGTTCTTTACTGTCCATCTGGGTCCTTTGCTCTGGAGTGTGGAGCTGAGGAGAGAGGACACTCACTGGACAGATACTGGATGGAAGGAGCTGTGGGCCCGGGTTCAGGCTCTGTCCCTTTGGGCCTCAGTTTCCTGCCTGTGAAAAGAGGAGGCTGGGCTCTCTCTGCTAGGGTATGAGGGCCATCAGGGGTCGGGTGTGTGGGAAGGGAGGGGAGGGAGGCCATTGGCTGGGCGGGGCAGGGCAGGAGTGGCCCTCGCCCAGGGCTCACAAAGGGGCCATGTGTCCTCCATGGGCCTTGCGGGGCGGGCAGGGCGTCCGCTGTAGGGATGGGGATTTGGCTTGAGGGTGAGGCTTTATTATGTTTCCTTTTTAATTACGATGGTCCTGGCTCCTACAAGGGCAGCTTTTGTTGGGGCAGCTTAGAAGAGGGAGGGCTCAGGGCCGGCCAGTCTGGGGCTGGAGGGGGTCTGTAGGGAGGGGCAGCTCTCAGACCCCCTCTTAGTTCCCTAGGAAGGGAGGTGTGGGGGCATGAGGGAGGGGACAGCTTAGTGGGGGTGCAGCTGAGCTTGAGCCAAACAGACACTTCTCTCTGCTCCAATTCTTTGCCAAGCTCCACATTCTGACTGGCAACACTGGATACCTGACCACCCTCCTCCCTCAGATGGCCGTTGGGTACCTCAAGTTCAACATCAGCTTCCCCTAAACTGGCTTATCCTCTGGGTTTTCCATCTCAGCGAATTCATTCATTCAACAAATATTTATTGAGCACCTACCTTGTGGCAAATCTTGCTCCAAGTGCTTGGGTACATCGGTGAGGAAAGAGGCCACAGTCACCTGTCTGGCAGACCTGACCGGCTAGTGCTTATCTATTCATGCGTCTGTCCTGGTGGTCTCTAGGAAAGGGCGAGGGTTGCTGTGAGCCTGCTCGGTGCTTCTGACAAAAGTTGGCACACAGTAGGCCCTTAGAAAGTGTTTCCTTGCAGCAAAAGGAAAGAGCCAGGCGGAGTCTGAGGGTTAGGAGGGTGCTTGGCCTGGAGAAAGGTGTGGAAGGTGGGCGCTAACAGGTGGAGCGGAGATGACGAACTTGCCGTCATGCACCTTGTGTAACACTGGGGCACTTGTTCCAAAATGCATCTGAGAGTCTGTGCTTTCAAAGAGCAAAAAAGAAAATCTTTAAGTAAAAAAGAAGTTAAATGAGCCACTACTTTAACAAAAACAAACCCCAAGTATAAGATTTTAAAAAATTGAATGCACCTTTATTTTCCCCTAAGGAGTAAAGCATGTAGATTGTGGGCTCAGATAGTCACCTCTGCCGTTTCCCAGGTGTGTTACCTTGGGCAAGTCACTTTGTCTCCCCATGCCTGAGTTTCCCTGTCTTTAACCTTGAAGGGTTGCTGAGAAGGTTGAATGGGGTAATGACCGTGAAGTTTCAGAGTATTCTTACTGCACTCAGACCCTTAGAGGAGCGGGGGCATGATCATAGTAAGAAAAAGTCCTTCACCATGGGACCTGCACAGCCCCTACCCACCACAGACACCTGTACCCCTGAAGTTCCACGGTCCTAACCCTGTAATATAGGGGTGTCCCTGAGGCTGATAACCTTACTCCCTAGACCCCAGGTAAGGTCACCTGGGACCCAAGCTACTTCCCTTTGCCTTAGGGCTAGAATCGAGACTCCTAGGCTGTATAGACCCTAGGACCTCAGCCTCACCATCCCCCGTCTAGCTGGGTTCCTCTGGACTGCTGATCCCAGGCACTGCAGAGCCTCAAGGGACAGGGGGCATTGGGCTGAGTCCAGTGGATGGCTTGCAACAGAAACTTCAGTTTCATTCCTATAGGCCTGGTTTAGGGAGAGGATGAGGTTCCTCTGGTCCTATCCATAATCCCCAGCTCTCTGGTCCAGGATGGTGGTCTCAACCCACATCCTCAGAGACGTCTTCCTAGAGCACCCTAAATAAAGTAAAACAACTCCTTCCACTCCTGGATGCCCTGGGCCCCTGGCATATAGTGTGTGGGCTATAAACCCAGGCTCTGGACCCAAGCGCCTGGGCCAGGGTTTGCTGACTCTTGGAAAGTGACCTCCTTGAAGACAAGGACTTTTGTCTGTTTACTGCTGTATCACAGCCCCTGGGTGGACCGAACACTTTTTGCATTTTACAGAGGTGGAAATTGGAGGTTCAGAGAGGGCAACCAACTCTTCCAAAACCACACAGCAGGTCTATGGCAGTGAAAGAACTCTTTGATTTTTCTCTCTGGGAATACTCTCCCGCCATTTCTTCTCGATTTCCAATAATCGAACACCTCCTTCCCATTGCTCCCGTCCCAGCAGCCTCCAGGAAAGGCTCGGCCAGAGGGAGGCTGTGGTTTAAGCCTAAGGCCAGTGCTGACGTGTGAGGGGGGCAGGTGGAGGCCGTGCACGGGGAAGCGCTTCCCGCCCTGCCGGGCGCCCATCTGGACAGGGAGGCTGCAACCTGATCTGTGGGCCGGAGAGCTGGTCTATTTTGGGGGTGGCACCGGAGGCCCAGGCACCCTGACTGGGGGAAGGGGTGTCTCCTGCCCCTGCTGCAGGCTCGGGACATAGGTCCTGACCTGGGGACCATTCCAGAGGGCTGGGAGGGGGGTGGGGTTGGCGAGGAACCTCCTCCTGGGACGGGGTGGGAAGCCTTGGCAGGATCAGGGTCCCAGAGGAAGTCTTCCTTACTCAGGGGGCCAGAGGCTCCAGGGCCATGAGCATAGATCCGGGTCCTTATCCCAACTGGGCCATCTCACTGTGTGACCTTGGACAAGGCACTCCCCCTCTCTGGGTTTCAGCTCCTCTATCATTTGGGAGACCCCACATCCTGTTCAACAATCGCCTTCCATCCATCTTGACAGCAAAGAGAGAAAACCCCACCAGCTTTAAGCTTCTAGGGAAAAAGGAGATGGTTCATATGTGCTTAGATTAAAGGAAGAATTCTAACTTTCTAGGACACTGAGAATAAAGAGAATGATTCAAACATTCTGGGTTTTAGGGGGCGGTTATTAGGTGGCTGAGAGTCAAGAAAGGGATTCCCTGGGTCCCTGGCAGTCGCGGTGTTGGGGTTATTACTAGTTATTACCAGGGTGGTCCAGAAGGCATGTTTGCTCCCAGGGCACAGCCCATGGGAGTGAAGAGGGAGGGCCCCAGGGGGATGTGGGGATAGGAGGTCAGCAGGGGCTGGTTGGTGCCTGGAAGTCAAGGCTGGCACAGGTGGGCCCTCAGAGCTGGCCCGTTCTGGCCCGGAGCCGGGGCCAGGAGGGCAACTGATACCCTGCCTGCCCTGGCCTTTCCGCCAGGACCCACCCAGCTGCTGCTGGGCTGCGGTTTTTTGGGTAGTGCCTGCCAGAGGCGCGGAGAGGGTGAGCATGTGCGTGGGAGCCCCTGAGGACGGCTGGGCTCCTGCCCCTCCCTGGAGCCTCTGGGGCCAGGACTAGTGTCTTCCTGGCATGGCCTGGGCCCTGGGGAAGAGCTCTGGCACATGCCCTCACTGAGCCAGTGCTTCTGGGAAGAAGGCAAGACTGGATCCAGCCGGGACAAGGTGTGGGCTGGGGGCAGGCGCGAGAAGCCCCAGACATGGCATAGCCGTTCCGGAGCCCCTGCTTCTTCATCTGTAAAATGGGGACAATGACACTCCTGCATTAATCGACACAAACAGTGGACAGGGCCTCGAAGTTCATGAGCGTCTGCAGGGTAGAGTTGGAGGCAGCTGAAAGGGCAAGGGACACGTGCTCTGTGGGGGGAAGGGCCTTCCCAGGGGAGGTGACCCCACAGCGGCAGGCGGGGGCTGTGGTCTCCTGTCTTCGGGCCGGAACTCGGTCCAGGGGCCCTGCAGCTGCCTTTCCGTCAGCCTCAGAGTTTTTAAAAATGAAAGATCCCCACTTAGTAGTCAGTGAAAAGCTGGCTCCGGGGCCAGCTGTAAGAAGGGGGCTGAAGATACCAATCTAGGTCCAGAGGTGTGGGGAAGACAGCGTCAGGAGACAGGAGACGAACTTGCCTTTCCTCGAGGCGCACTGAGACCCTGGGGAGTGAGAGGTGGTGGAGGTGAACCCCCAGTCTGTCCAAGGACCACATTATTTCAGGGGTGTGTGTGTGCGGGAACACTTGTTTTTACTGACTCCATATCATTCCTATCCTATCTGTCATCTACGAATAGTTTCTTTAACCTATGCTGCTTTGCAAAGAGTTTGATGCAGCTGTAAGAAATACTTGTAATGAAAGAGAATAATATAAAAAATAACCAGAAGTTTCTATAGTGCTTGTGAACTTTTGAAACATCTGAATTGGACCTCCTGGCACTATGGGAAATGCATGAACTCTGAGCAAGTCAACCCCACCTTTCTGAGCCTCAGTTTCCACACCTGGAAGTTGGGGAGAATAGTTCCTGCCTTGTGGCTGTGATATGGGGATTAAAGG
The DNA here is from genome assembly GCA_004026545.1 of Mormoops blainvillei. Classification (NCBI taxonomy): domain Eukaryota; kingdom Metazoa; phylum Chordata; class Mammalia; order Chiroptera; family Mormoopidae; genus Mormoops; species Mormoops blainvillei. The sequence continues at coordinate 23,656 of PVJD01009339.1, read as the reverse complement.
ACACAGCGTTTGCAAAGGGCCTGGCCTGGCACTTGGCAGATGGACTATATCCCAGCTGAGGGCAAGGGTCTTTGGAGATGCCTCTTGCAGTTCCTACTTGATTTGTGTTGGCAATGAACCAACCAGACAGGCTTCCTGGAGGAGGTGTGACTTTTGAAACTGTTCTAAGTTAGAGTCCAGGTAGAAAACAGGACCAGGAGGAGGAGGTGGGGGTGGTAGGCTACTGAGTGGGGGCTCTGGGGAGTTGCTGGCAGAGCTCTGAGGATGAGAGACGGGGAGAGGGTATGGGGGGCTGGGAGGATGGGCTTGCTGGGTCTGTCCAAAACCAAGGAACAGGATGGAGGGGAAAGGAAGAGAGGAAGGGAATACGTGGTCTTAGAGCACCCACATTCTCTCAAATCCCCCCAAACTCTGTGGGAGACACATGGGTGAGTCCTACTTTTTAAAATCCTCACCTAACAATATGTTTATTGATTTGAGAAAGGGGGAGAGAGAGGGGGGTGGACATTGGTTACCTCCTGTATGCACCCCGACCTTTGATCAAACCTGAAGCCCAAACTTGTGCCCTGACTGGGAATTGAACACGCACCCTTTTGGTGTATGGGACGGTGCCCCCTGCAACTGAGCCATCCGGCCAGGGCGAGCCCCACATTTATAGATGTGAAAACTGAGGCCCGCACTGGCTTCTGAGGCAGCTGTCATTGCAGTGAAGGAGACAATGGAGGGGAGTCACTTTGCCTTATACAGTTTTAGCTTGCGGTGTGTTGGGTTTTGTTACAAGCAAAAACTGAAATTAAAAAAAGAAATCAAATAATGATAAAAAGCAACAATTTTATAAAGAAGGAAATGCAGGTCAGACACTCGAAGTGCCCAGCCTGAGGTGGCACAGCCAGGACCAGGGTGGGACAGAGCCAGAGTCCCATGGTTCCCACCTCCACCCAGGCTCCTTCTCCCAGGCTGGGCCAGGGCAGGGGGTTCCTTCCCAGGGTGGCTTCCTGCCCAGCGGCCCCCGCTCTGGTGCTCGAGGAGTTTATTGGCTTAACAGGCTCTTGGAGACCTGGCACCTGCCGCCTTTTCTGTTCTAATAAAAGGCAGATGCTCTTGGGGGGGAGGGGGGGATGGGGCGGGGTGGCGTGTGGGGGGCTTTGGCTCGTGGCCACTCCGGGCGACACATTCCTGGCTCCTGACTCACAGGGAAACGTCTTCGTGTCTCCTCAGCACTTTTGGACCCTGCAGCTGTGGTCACATTCCTCCTCCCCCTTCCCCCTCTGGCTAGAGCTATAGCGAATGGAGCAGACCCATCCCAGGCTGTGGAAACTGAGGCCCCCAAGAGGTGGGTGCTGGTTTCCCAGCTGTGGCGGCAGCATGAGGCCAGGAAGGGAGACTTCCTACGTAGGGTGTGCGCTCGTCCTCAGCTTGGCCTAGGGCAGAGACGCTCATGGGGGCAGTTTGTCTTCCAGGGGATATTTGTCAGTGTCTGGAAACATTTTTGGTTATCACAACTGGCAGTGTGTGTTTGTGTGTGTGTGTGTGTATGTGTATATGCTGTTCTATTGGCATCTAGAGGGTAGAGGCCAGGGATGTTGCTAAACATCCTACAATGAACAGGACAACCCCCTACAACAGAGACTTATCTGGCCCCTAGTACCAGTAATCCCAAAACTAAGAAACCCAGGTCTTAGGCAGGAATAGGGGTTTGGCGCCCCCATTCTGCATTTTTCTCTCTGTCTTGCTGTGACAGACCCTGGATTGAGGTGGTCCCTGTCAAATCCTGGGGCTTAGGGAAGCCCCCGGTCCACTGTGGGAGACAGACAAGGACCCAGCTCAGTCCCAACCTTCAGAGCAAGGGAACTGAGAGGGGCGCAAGCAGGAGGCCATGAGTTCTGACCTTGGAGGACAGATCCATGATGCTGCAGACAGAGCACTTGACAAGGCATTGGGAGGCCCAGCTCTGGGCAGCAGGGGGACCTGGACAGGCCGCGTCCCCGCTCTGGACCTCAGTGCCATCCTCTGGCTGGTGTGAGCTGAAATTGCCAACTCCCAGGGCCCTTGGAGCTCTCATGCGCTGGGATGTCAGCTTGATCGCAGCACAGACCGGTGGAGGGGTCTGTTGCACCAGCACAGGGCTGGGCAAATCACAGCCAACCCGGCCTGTCACCTGTTTTTGTAAAAAAGTGTCATTGGCACACACCCACGTCCATTCGTTTATATATTGTCTGTGCTACATCAACAGAGTTGAGTAGCTGCGACACTGCCTGGCCCTCGATTCTGAAAATATTTTCTATCTGGCCCTTTACAGGAAAAGTTCGCACTAATGAATGGATTTCAGGTGTAAGTCATTGGCCACCTGGGGACTGATGGAAGGGCATTTATTTGGGGAAGGGGGGAGGGATGAGAAGGGCATATCTTAAAGGAAGTTCCTACTAGTGCATAGGTCAGAATCTCAAATTCACGCTCCTCCGTATGGCCTCAGTTTCCCCGTGTGTCAGTGGAAATTGCTGTACCTGCCTGGCAGAGCTGTACTGAGGCGCGGTGTGATGGTGAGTGAAGAGAGAAAGTCTCGTGCCCGGGCCAGGCAGCCTGAGCAGGTTATTTATGGGTTTCCGCCGGGAGGGGGGCTGTGGGCCTCGGGCGGTGTCTGACCTGAATTCTTACACTTACAGGAAATTAGAGCCCTTGGAAGCAGGTGCGCTGGTGATCCCACCACTCGGGTGGCCTGAGAGGGTGATGTGACTGAGGCAGCAGGGAGGGGGGCTGGAGGAGGGGCCAGCCCTGAGGGGTAGGGCTCCCACCCCACCCCCCTCCTGCAGTCACGGAGGGAAAACAGAGTGACCACTACCACGTACTGGGTTTTCGCTCTGCACTTCGCTGTGTTTGCTCAGTTAATCCTCACAACATGCCTATGAGGTAGGATTATCCCTCCATTTTACAGACAGGAAAACAGAATCAGGATTTGAACCTGGGAAGGACTGTATCATTCCAGTTCTCTTGTCTTTTTATTAATGCCAGCTGTCTTTGCGCAATGAGGAAATCTCCAAAAAAAAATTCCAGGGTGTTTTGTGGGGTTGGGCAGTTTCCTCCCGAGGTGGTGGTGGGGGTCGCACTGTGAGGCAGGGGCAGGGTGCGTGGTTGGTCCAGCTTTGAGGAGGGAGTGGGAGAGTGAGTGGCCGGCGTCTTGGGGAGTGTGTGGTTTTGTGAGTACTGGGGGTGGGCCAGGGAGGGCCAGGTGTCTGCAGTCAGAAGGGTGAGAGCCTGCAAGGGATGGTGTGACAGGGTCTGTCCTAGGGCCAGGTGAGCTGGAAGTGCCCTGGGTTGCCCATCTGTCTGAAGTGGGAATGGGAGGCAGGGCTGAGAGACTGTGTGTCCCATGCATATATGACACTGTCTTGGGTTCATAGGAATATGTGGGGATACGAACACATGTGCGACAGTGTGAGCGTGAACATCTGAGTGTTGGCAGGGGCAGGGGCAGGCTTGGTGAGGCTGAAAATGGATTCACCTTTGGGGTCCTTCTTTGTGAAAGAAGCACAAAAGTACAAATACTAAAGAGTCCTTAAAATGAGAAAAGAAACCAAAACATACCACCCAATTTTAAAACTGAGAAATGCCACAAACATTACCAAATTCAGAAAAATATCATAATATTTTTATTAATTAACTTCCTGGCACAAGCCTCACCCGCTGACTTCTCTGCTGTCCCTGGCTTCGACCATCATGTGCACGTGTCGCGAGGCCCTCACAGGGCCTTGGAAGGAGCCTGCAGCTCAAGCCTTGGATGTGTGAGCTTGTGTGGGCGACTGGTGTGAGTGTGTATAAGGATGTGACCAAATGTGGGGCCGTGTTTCACAAAAAAGTGAGAAATGGAGAGCTAGTCTTTCTTAGCAAACCAGCACAATGACTGTTTGTTGGCTGACTACAAGAGAGTATCATGCATGTGTGTAAATGTGTGTAGGATACATGTACGTGTGTTTAAGCATGTGTACATCTATGAACGCATGAGTGTGTGGTAGTGTCTATGAGGAAAGAGTGTGTGTGTGAGTCTGTGTGAGATTCCTTGGGTGTCTTTTCTTTGGCATTTCAGTTTTGGGGAACCCCTCCCTGCCCGTACCTCCACCCCCACCCATACCCCACCCCAGAGGCAGATGGGCACAGACATGCTGTGGCATTTGGTCCAGGCCTTGCGGGGACAGGCCTGGTGCGCGGAATTCACAGCTCCCTTCCCTGCCCCGCCTCCCTTCCTCCCACCGATGAAATGTTGGTAATTCAATCCACGAGAAGCTCAGTGTCCTGGGGAGAGGCTGGCATGGGCCCTGTATGCGTGTGTGAGAGAGGGAGGAAGGGAGGGGGGGAGAGAGAGAGAGAGAGAGAGATCCACAGTGTGCAAGCCCCCAAAGGGCTGTTCACATCCTTCCTTGTACAGAGGGAGAAACTGAGGCTCAGGAGTAGGAAAGGCTTGTGTCTGAGAAAACTATAAAATTAGGACCAGAATTCAAATTGGTTAGGCCAGTGCTTCCCATTAAATTAACAAGCCGAGGACCAGACATTAGATTAGGTGAAGGTGTGGAGGGTGGTTGGCTGGAAAGAACTACCCCTGACCTGGAGGTCCTTCTAGAGAAGTCAGGGAATAAGTGAGGGTGTCCTGGAAGAGGAGAGATATTTATGTGTCTTGGGGGGTCAGCAATGAGAAGCAAACGGGGCCATGTCACAGGGACCCAGAATGCCAGGCGAGGGAGCTTGGTTTGCCCCGGAGGGGACGGGAAGAGGTTAGAAGGTTTGGGCCTGGTGGGCCAGGTACAGATTTGTGTTCCAGAAGGAGAACCTGGCTGCTGTCGGGTGGGCATGAGGATGACCACCAAGGAGGCTGGTGCCTCATCCGGGAAAGAATAGGGGGTCTGATGGGATAGGGGATAGGTTTGCAAGGTAGAGGTGACCCCGACTCTGGCCTTTCTCACCGCTCACCCCACCTTCCCCATCAGCTTTCCCTTAACAAATGGGCCTTCAACCAACCGTATCCAAGAGAGGCCTTGCACTTGAGTTTGGAGGACGAGAGGCGATGCTGAGGCCTTGACCTGAGGCAGCTCCCTTCCTGTCTAGAGGGGAAATGGGTACATCGGAGAAAGCCTGAAAAGGAGGCACAGCTGGGCTCAAATGCCCATCCAAGAGGCAGTGTTACTTACTCACTCTGGGCCCCAGATTCCTCATCAGTGGGGATGGCAGCAGGAGTCACTGTGGAGAGCTGTTATGAGAACTAAATGAATTCAGGTATGGATACATAGCACAGTACAGCCATGTGTGTGATAGCTGTTATTCTAATTATAGGAATCACATTCAAGATGGAGAGATTTCTTCTCACTTGAGCAACCTAGGAAGGCTTCCTGCAGAAGGAGGCAGCCTGGTACAATAATGAGGCAGCTAGCTTTGGCGGGAGATGAGGATTAGGATCCCAGCTTCCTCCCTTGTCCTGTGTGCCCTGGGTGAGTCGCGGCCCCTTTCTGAGCCTCAGAGTCCTCCCTGTGAGGAAGGTAAGTGCAATGACAAGAGTCAGTGAGTCCCGAGGATCTCCCTACTTCACACAGGGGGCCAGTGCTCAGGGCCTTATTTAATCTTCCTCCCCACCACTCTGGGAGGTGAGACTATTTCAGCGGAAGAAACGAGGCTCAGGAGGAGGGGCCACTTGCTTGAACTCACACCATTTGGAAGGGCAGCGCCAGGACTGACTTCGGGTGGTTTTAGCCGTGAAGCTTGGTTCTGGCACATATTAATGGTGAGTAAGTAACTGTTAAGACAATGAACGGTGAGGGATATGAGAGCTGGGTCTCACAAGAGGGAGAGGACTTCCGCAGGGAGCAGGGGGGAGGGAAACCCAGTGAGGACATGGGTTGAGTGAAAGCAGCGAGGTGGGGAAGGCTCTTCTTCCCCAGGCACCTGTGCTTTCCGTCTCCTGCAGGAGAGGTACCTGGGGCTCTTTTATGTATTTCCTCTGGGAGCAGAGCTACCTGTGGTCAGGGCTCTTTGGGAAAGGAGGAGCCCCAGGGCAGATAAGAGCTGTCTGCCCCTCACTCTGCCCTCCCCACCTGCTCTGGTTCTGAGACCTGACAGCTCACCCCGCATCACCTGGCTCAAGCCCGTAGGAGGGTGGGAGCTGGAGCCCTGTGCCCTCTCTTCCCAGTGGCCACTGGCCGGCCTTGTTTCTCTATATGGTCTAGACTCCGGGAACTGCTCCCTCCTTACTTTTTGGGAGCAAGATAGTAGCGGCTTCCCACTGTTGCCAGTTCAGGTACAGCATCACCCTACTTGGTTGCCCTTAACTCCGTCCACTCCTCTGAAAATCTCTTTTCTGTTACCCCTTTCATGCAAGTCCAGTTCCTGCCAGGACTCTGTCTCCCCCAGCCTGTCCCCAGCTGCCCTTCTCTTCACGCTCCCTCTGGCCTGGGCTCCTGTCCTCCTCTTAGCTGGACTGAGGAATGTCACTTGCAAGCTCTCCGTGGGGCCTGGAGCTCAAGCTCGTGGGATGACAGCCCTAGAGTCATTTCAACAAACACCAAATGCAACAACCACAACTTTACATAAATAAGGTCTGGCGGGAGGGCAGCTGCTCCTCGATGTGCGTGCGTGGGAGAGGCCTTTGCCCCGCCGCTCCAGTCTGCTCTGCTCACACTGTCAGCTTGCCAGTGTTCTGGGGCCCGCAGCTCTTGGGGGTCCTCGGGGCCCTCTCTGCGCCTTGGTCCCATCAAGAAGCCAAATAACCTCCTCACAGCAGGACTGGAAGCTCAGCCCCTCTGCAGCTTCTCCTAAGGGCACATTGAAGATGCTTCTTTTCTGCAGTCGGGAAGTTTTTCCCACATCTGACCACTTCCTCTACGGCTTTGTGTTCCTTTCTCCTAGTTCAGTCCTTAGCCAACCCCAGCCCCTCCCAACCGTGTCCAAGGTACGAGTATGTACTGGCTGCTGTGAAAAGGCTGTGGGACAAGGGTGAGGGCCAGGATGCCACCGCAATAGACCAGGCGGGAGAGGGTGGCGGCCTGGACCAGGTAGCCTCGCAGGTGGAGAGAACCAGCTGCATTTCAAGAACTCTCCTATTTCAGCCACCAGCCCCTTGCGAGAACACCAGAAATGTGATTCTTTGGTCAGACTGGCCCATCCATTATTCCCCTGGGGTAGGTGGGCCAACAAAAGCCAGGAGAGGCCTGCTGGGTATCTAGTCATTTGGTACATATTTACTGATTTTCTTGAACTCTGTGCCGACCGTGTGCTAAATGGCCTTGTCCCCATAGTGCTGCCAGCTCCTTAGTGTATTGTAGGTCACCATGAAAGGCTTTTCTTCCCCACCCCATTTTTCCTAGTAACAATACCTGCTGCATGTTGACCTTCTTCCTTTCAGGATCTTGAGAGCTTGGTCAGTGGCTGGCATAGTTAGTAATTACTGAACACATACCGGTTTCAGGCACACATCGCCTCATTGAAACTTCCTTTCATTCTGACAGGTTGCGGTGTTTTTAATGCCGTGTTTCTTGTGAGGACACAGAGGCACAGAGGCGTGAGGACCTGTGCTCAGGGTCACAGCCACGGGTGGTGGCACAGCTGGGATTTGAACCCAGGCTGGCCTGACTCCCAGCCCTGCCCTGCTTCTGTCACTGCGCCCTCCCTCCTGCCCCTTCCTCCTTCCCTCCGCTGCCTTATCCCTTCCCTCCAAGCGAGGCTGAGCCAGATATGAAACTGAGGTTCCAAAGACCTTCCTCCTTCTTGGTCCAGAGATAAATATTTGTATCTCCCAGTGTAAATACCCCTCTGTGTTTAATGAGGCGATTTCAGGCCATTTCCTGGCACTGCTCAGTGCCTGGAAGTCATTTTCAATCTGGGAAAAATGGGCCTTTCTGCAATGCCTCCCATTTTCAGAGGAAACTGCAACCCAGAGAAGGCAACTAACCCATCCAAAACCGCACAGCCAGAATTCAAACCTGTGCAGCCTGGCTCTTGTCTCCAGGTTATGCTGCCTTTGTTTTCAGCTTCCTGGACACCTCCCTGACCCTCCAGCCCACTGCACTGTGAACCATGACTGGCAGGCGGGTGAGCACTGAGTCCCATTCCCTTCTCTTGGCATCTCCGGTCAATATGGCACTACAGCCCCCCGGGCATGGACCCCCTCCTGCCATCCCCACTTAAAGTGATACTTTAATAAATTATGCTTTTATGTTATTACACATGGAGCTATAAAAGCAGAGCGTGTGCAGTGGTGCTGAGGTAAGGCGCCCGCGACTTTGCAATTTCCTGGTCTGGCCTGGCTCTGTTCCGTGCCGTGAATTTTTCATTAAAGTGCGCAGGTGACGCCACAGGGGCAGACACAGGCCAGGTATGCTCCCACGGTGGCGTGGCCCCTCCCCGACCTCGCTGGGCTGGACTGGTGATGGTGGAGGGTTACACCCCAGGTGATCAGACATAACCTCACTCTGGGGCTCAAGCTAAACACCAGATTCAAATGGCAAGTGATAAGAACCACACTGCATCCATGCAGAAAGAAAGGGTGTCCCCTGGCCAAGCACCTGGCTTGTAGCAGACCCTGGGCCTGGCATTTGACACGCATTACCTCATTTCACCCTCAAAAGGCTCTGAGCTCAGCATTATGAGTCCCACTGGACAAGGAAAGTGGGGCTCTGCTAACAAGGGACAGTGCCAGGCCTGCACCCAGTCAGTCTGATTATAGGGCCCGTGGTCACAACGGCTCTGCTCTCCTCACTTATTTTTCTCTCTCCCTTCTCTTCCCAAAATCTGTGTGGGCCCTTTCCATGTAGTCATGGTTACAGAGGCAATGGGAATATTGAACAGAGGTTAAAAAAAACCACTTAGACTCTGTGGGGAAGAAGCCTTCCAGACTTCATAGCTTTGCCCATGCTAATCCCCCCGACATGCTTTGCTTTTCTTCCGCTGGGCTGAGGCGCTTGGGTCTCCTGCTTCACAACCTTCAGCTTGCCTCTCCAACCCCCCTGCTCTGCAGGATGCCCACGGATCAGTGACTTGCTCACCGAAATGAGAGCCCTGAGTCCCTGCACTTCGGAGGTGTGTCAGTCTTCCCACCTGTGAAATGGGCTAAAGCCTTGGTGGAGTGCAGTGAAATGGGTCCAAAGCAACCCATTGAAGATTCTGTGGTTCTCAAATGATTCTAGAAGATTCCAGAATGAGAGAGGCAACAGGAAAGCAGGTGCCCTGGACCTGGACCTGGACCTGGACCTGCACAGCGTGGATGCGTTCCTTTGTAAGGTGGGGGCAGGGGTCCACACGAGGCTCAGGAGCGCAGCGCCGCCTTCCAACGCGCAGGCCCAGTCGAGGCCAGGTTTCCCCAGCTCTCTTGGGAAATCCTCTCAGGAGCTGAAGACAAAACCGAACTTGAATGAAACACTCAGGGCCCGAACACCCCACAATTCTCGGTGAGTGCATCTCCCTTCTCAAGTGGGCAGGCTTCTGCGCCAGGCCAGAGCACAAACAAGAGGCAGTGGGGCGGCGTGGGCCTCTCTCGCAGAATCCGTGAGATTAGCTGAAGGCGGGAGCCCAGCAGATGTCCCCTCTCCAGACTTGGTGACTCACTTGTCTCCCTGGTGGAGAAAGGGATCCAGCCGGGCCTGAGCCGTCCTGGCTGGTGAGGAACGAGAGGCAGGGCAGAGGTCAGGGTAAACAGCCGCGGTCAAGGCAGGAGGTCGGGATCAGGGTGGGGACAAGAAGGACAGAACATTTCCACTCAGCAGAAAGAAGAGCTCTCAAAGGCCCAGGCTGTGCTGGGGCAGGAGGGGCTGCCCGGAGAGGCAGTGAGGACCCAGTCCCAGGGGTGTGCACTCGGGGTCCTGAGGACCCTCTGAAGGCAGGAAAGATCACAGTCAGCAGGGAGGATCCCAGGCAGGATGCCAGTGCAGGTCCCTCCAGCAAGAGGCAACACTGGACACAGGGGAAACCTTTCCTGTAAAGGGCCTGATAGAAAATATTTTAGGCTTTGCAGGTCTCATATATGCTCTGCTGCTGTAGACAACACATAAATGAAAGAGTGTGGCTGTGTTCCAATAAAACTTTATTTTACAAAGACAGGCGATGGATCAGATTTGGCCTGTGAGCCATAGTTTGCCAACCTATAGAGCCTGTGCCTCTGGGGCCTGTGGGTGGGGGCTGGAGAGTCTCTCTGGAAGCTTGTGAATCAGGGGCCACTGGCCTGCGCTCATGCACTTGACCCTGCTGAAGGGGCCCCTCCACCTGGATGGGTTTCTTTCATTTCTCCTTTCTCCCTTTCTTCCATTCACTCATCCATCTATTCACCCATTTGCTTCATTGTTTCAATAAATCTCTAATGTATGTTCCAGCTCAGTCACTTATTTGCTCATTTACACACTCAAGGATTCATTCAGTCACTTATTCATTCACACATTCATTTTATTCCTCTATCAGAAGTTCAGGGGTCTAAAATTTATGATATGAAAATGTTAAATGAACCGAGATTGTTTTATCTGGAGAGAACCTGGAAAAACACAGGGGCTTGCTGGTTATCTTTTAGGCTCTGTCAGGTTTATATGAATAAGATGTGAGAAGTTATTCCTTTATTAAGTCTGGCATGGTTTCTGGACTGAAAGCCTCCTCTACCTGAGGTTCCGTGCTAGGAATTCAGCAGCAAAGACATTGTCCTTGTCCTGCGGTAGCCCGTACCCCAGCCTAGACACCGACCGTGAATGGTTGAGTTGTTCCAGGCAGGGAGAATAGTGTGCCAGTGACCAAGAGGTGAGACAGATGAAGTATGTTTCGAAATGGAAGTTCAGTCCGGTTGGAGCGTAGTGCATGTGCAGGCCCCCCTCTGGGCCTCTGTTTCCTCATTTCTACTACAGTTCCGACCTCCTAGGGCTGCCACAAAGATTATAGAGCACTTGGGTCAGGGCTTGGGCTCAGTACTTGCTAGTTATTATCAAGGGCTGATAAATATTAGCCACTAATAGTTGTTATTCATAATAAGCATTATTAGGAGAAAACAGTGAACTAATGGATGAGGATCAAGCTGGTGGTCTGGCTGGATGAGCTGTGGGGAGACGCTGGAGTCAGGGACCAGTCAGGGCTTGTTACGAGCTCAACCAAAATATAATAGGAGAACAGCAGTAACAGCAGCAAACGTTTACTAGCCACTCACCAGCTCCGCTGTTTGGGCAGTTTTCTCACCTCCATGAACGTCGGTGTTTTCTTCTGTAAGATGCATATGATAGTAGGGCCACATTTTAGGTTGCCATGTAGATTAAATGAGAACGATGCACTTTAATGGCTTGTGCTCAATAAGTGGTAACTAATATCTTTGTTATTACAACCAAGTACCCACCAATGGTCCTTGCATGTTTGGATCTTCATAGATCTTCACTGCTTTGACTCCCACCTGGCAGCAGAGGAGACCCAGGCTCAGACAGTGGAGTGCTGTGTCCCAGGCCACCCAGCTGGCGGGGGCCCCCGCAGGAGGCGGCACAGGTAGGGCTAGAGAACCAGAAGGACGGCCCCTCCTGTCTCTGGCCTCCTTCCTGGCAAGTTGCACGTCCCTCCTGCCACTCCCAGGACCTGTCTGCTCCCATGCCGTCTGGCCGGCCCCTCCTGCCCCATTGGGTTCCTGGTGTCCTGAGTCTGGAAATTTCCCGGGCCTGGGAGAGATAAGGGGTGCCTTACTCAGGTCCCTGGGCAGTGCCGGCCGCGTTTGATCTCAGCCCAGATGGTTCTGCCAGCCCAACTGTGGGAGAAGCAGCTGCAGTGATAGGGGCAAGCCCAGGGAGGGGCCAGGCCTGGTATCAGCCACCTGGAGGGGGGCACCTCCTGCTGTCGCCATAGCAACGGGCACCCAACCCTGCAAACAGGAAGCTGCTCCGGCACTGATGGCAGGATAGGCAGGTGTGAGGGAGACCCAGCCCCTTTAATCTTCTAGAGGAAGTGGTCCAGGGGGCAGGGCCTGGCTTGAGCCGCCCATACCCTATCTCCCCAGTGAGTGTGGGGATAGGGCAAGGCACCTCAGGGGTGACCCCCACGCCACATGGGTCCTGCGTCCTGACTGAGGGTGGATGGCAGGAAAAACTTCCCCTAGCAGCCCAGGCTCACCAATCCAAGTCGCTGTGCAGGCTTCTCTGAGGAGGCTGCCAAGCTGGGCATTCCCAGGCCCCGGGCTCTGCCGCCTGGAAGGTGGCAGAATCAGCTTCAGGCCCCTGGAATGACCTGGTGCTCAGGGCTTCACAGCACCTTTTTGAGCCCCTGCCCAGCTGAGGGGGATGGGAGCTAATGGTCTCGGAACCTTTGCACTTGGCTGGGTAACCCTGAGTGAGTCACCATTTGCCTATCAGCAAAATGGGGATCTAGAGCCTTCTTCATAGAAGTGGGGTATGGGGCCAATGAGGTAGTCTAGGGAAGGTACCTATGTCAAGAGTAATGCAATTTAAGGTTTAGTGCCCCCACTTCCAGAGCCCCAACCCTAGAGAAACCTAACACCCCCGCAACCTGCAGCCATGCAGCGCTAGGGATGAGGGGCTGGCAGGCTTGACACGGTGCCCCCAGCCAGGTACCGGCCCTGAGCTGGCTTCCTTCCCTGCTGTGTCTCACTTCATCCTTCCAACAGCCCTGAAAGGCAGGAACATGATTCCCGTTTTATAGACAGGGAAACTGAGGCTGGGGGCTGTACTCTGAGTTCTCGTTGAATCTTGGGCTTCCTGACACACTGTGAGTCCTCAAGATTCAGGATAGAAGCTCCAAAAAACAACTCGGGGACTCAAAGAGAAACCACTCACGTGGTGGTCCTACTGGCCCTGGCAGCCAGGGCAGGGCCAGTGACTCAGCAGCGGCAGTGGGATCAACTTAGACCTTGGGCCTGCCCTGTTCCCGATTTCTCTATCAGCTACTCTAGCTCGGTGAGGGTGAGGGTCAGGGGGCCAAACTAGGGCGCCACACCCTCGTCCGTTGAGCCCTTCCTTTAGTCCACAACCTGGAGCTTCTGGAATGTGCCAGATCCTTTGCTGGGTGATGGGGGCCCACAGAGGAATAAGATGCAGTCCTGCTTGGAAGGAGAACAGACTCGTCTGTGCACGTGTGAGCACGTGCGTGTGCAGGCAGAATGTGTGGATGATGGGGAAGGTCACAGTGTTGATGACCATGATGGTGCTGGTGGTTCTGGGGCAGGAGTGGGGGACCCAGTGGTGCCTGTGAGGGTGCTGGTTTTGGAGAGAGTGACCATGGCCTTAGTGAAGCTGCAAGGGACGATGGTGCTGGTGACAGAATAAAAACATGTCAAGGCAGCACCAGCCCATACTTTCTCCCTTCTCTCTGGATACGCCCTCAACCCTGTGGGCAGCACCTGGCTTACATGTGATGGTGGCAGCTCCCTCAAGGCACCACCTTCTCCCTTAAGGGACAGGGTGACCTCACAGTGAGCCGGGCTGTCAGGGAGGGAAGACCAGAGAGGCTGGGTGACTTGCTCAAGATCACAAGCAAAGTAGTGACTGAACCAGGACTTCTAGCACCTACGGCAGGCCCTCCACATCCCTTTCCCACATCCCACAAGCATCTCCTGGGCTGGTACTCTGTGCCAGGCCCTGTGCTTGGACCTGTAGTGGGTCCCAAGACATCACTGTGCTTCTGGACCTCAAAGACCTGCCTCACTTGGGGAGGAAGACACCTAAAGAGACAAGGATGACAGTGGGAAGGGGCCAGGCAGAAGGTGGTGGGAGCCCCTGCCAGGAGGTGTCAGGGACACCTACTGACGCCTTGAAGGATGCAGAGGGTATCACTAGCTGAAGAAGTGAAGGGAGGGCGCTAAGGGCAGGAGGCTCTGTAGGTGCAAAAGCCTGGAGGTTGGAGGAAGTGCAGTGTTATCTGAGAACTGGGGCTGGGGGTGGGGCAGAGCCAGGCTCTTGGTTGCAGAACAAGCATCTTAGAGACTGTCCCCTCTGGTGCCTAACCCCCCGCCCCCCACAAGCCCCTCCTGGGAGTCACAGTATCACTCCTCCTCCTCCCCTCAAATAACTGGAATTGTTTGACAGCGCCCAGCAAGAATTCAGCTCAGCAGGTTATACTGGTCAGGGGAAGGGCCCAGAGCTGAGTGTGGGACTGCTGGTGGTGGTGGGGGGCACTCAGTGGGACTTCCTGGGAGAAGGTGAGAGGTCTTGACCTCAGGCCAGGGCCAGCGCCCCTGTGAGCGCTGATCTGGGAGCAGATTACAAGGGAGACGAGCCAAATCAGCTTCAAAACAGAGACAGTGAGGAGGCCTGGAAAAGCTCCTCTCCCTACCTGGGGAGGGGAATAGAGCGGGGTTGGGGGGGAGTGCGTGGTGCAGGACCAGAACTGAGTGCTGGTAAGGGGCTCTGTGTGTGTGCATGTGTATGTAGATGGGGGGTGCATTTGTGTGTGAGCAGGGGTGTGTGTGTGTGTGTGGTCTGATACATCCACCTCTGTATGAGCACATCTGTGTGTCCATTTCATACCTATTCTTATGCATACCCCTTCCCTCCTCTTTTCCCTTTCTCTCCTCACCCTATTTTTCAAATCCTCAATTCTGCACTATGTTAGCGTTCATTCGTTCAAAAATATTTATTGTTGAGGGTCTGCTATGTGCCAGGCACTGTTCTAGGTTCTGAGAACGAATGGGAGAGAAATAAGACAGAAGAGATTCCTGACCTCGTAGGAGGGCATGTCCTCTTGGGATGAAACAGACATTACACAAATAAGCAAATTAACAACATGCCAGATGGTGACTAGTGTTAGGGGAAAAGTTAAACAGAGGCTGTGAGGCTGGGAGAGCTATTTTGCATGGCTGCCCGGGGAGGGCCTCATGGATAGGGGTTTGGACACAGACCTGCGGGACACCGGCAGGGAGATGATATGACTATCTGGGAGAAGAATGTTCCAGTCTGAGGGCACAGCAAGTGCAAAGGCCCTGTGGTGGGAATGTGCTTGGGCTGTTCTGAGAATAGTAGAGGCCAGTATGGCTGAAGTAGAGTGAATAGGGAGAGAATGCAAAGCCATGGGGGCCACAGAGTCACATGGTGGGGGCTTTGGTTTTTGCTCTGAGTGACAGGGGCATCATTGCAGGATTTCGAACAGGATTTGGGAGTAAAGGGGAGACAGAGAGACCACTGAGGAGGCTGTTGCAAGATGCACTGAGAGGAGACAGTGGCTTGGTGAGGGGAGAGCGGGGGAGGTAGGGAAGCCTCATTTCAGAAATGCTGAGTTTGGTGTAATTATTGGGCCTCAGGGGATTTGATGACCCAAGCTTGGAGTTGGAGACACAAATGTGGGAGCCATTAGCACTCAGACAGCATTGAGAGCCGAGATCACCTGGGAGCCATGTTGTGCATTTGCACGGGTGTGTCCATGTGTGCCCACGCCCTGATGTGGCTGAAGACCTGAAGCGAAGGGGCCCAGTCACAGGCCTTGCTGCAGGGGAAGCATGAGGGGTGGGTGAAAGCAGGCAAAGGGGAGCTAAGGGGGGCAGGCCTGGGGGTAGATTAAGGGCACGTGGGTGTTAATATTAGACCTGGGTTGGTATTATGGGTGATCTTGGACAAGCAAGGTCAACCTCTACCGCTCTGAGCTGCCTCATCTCATCTGCAAAGTGGAGCTGATGACAGTGTCTTCCTTGCAGGGGGCCTGTGAAGACTGAATGGGATGGTGCCTATGGAGAGTTTAGACTAGTCACTGGCCCCTTATTGTTATTCTGATCAGCCCCAAGCTGCTGTGAAGGAAGCCCTTTTGGAAAATTCACACCCTTCCTCTGGGTGCGGTTTAGGAGAGGGTTATTTCCTAGGTGCCTGGCTCCTCCGCGTTTAATAAATGAAGAATCTGAGACTTGGAGACATCGACTTGCCCAGGGCCACGCAGAAATGGTGAAGCTGGCATTGAAACTGATTCCATGCTGTGTCCCCTGCTCCCCCACCCCCCTACCCCACTGCCTATGGCTTCAGCCTGCCACTCAACAGGAAGCTTCAGGCTTGTAGAAGGACCTGAGATCTGAAGACTGACCCCCGTGCGCAGGGAGCTCTGCCTAGGGCCATGAAGATGGCAGCAGGTCTAACCTCATGCCATTCCCCTTCGACAGGGCCCTGGACGTTCATTTCAATCTGATTTCTCTAGAACAAACACTGGCTTCCAGGAAGAAGGTGGGTGGGGAGACAGTACTGAGAAGCAGAGGCCCTGGCACAGGTCCTCTGAGATGGCCTTAGTTTGACAGGGATGCTGGAGGTGGCCAAACCTGGACTCCTACCCCACAGCAGGTGTGGGCAGCCCTTTCTCTGTGGTGTGGATGCATCACCTGTCTATGACTCTGTGTATGTGTGTGTGGTTAGGGGTGGGAATGGGTGACCTGTGTGGACGAAAACCTGAGTTTGGCAGCGGGGGCTGGGCTGGAGGGAGCCATGCTGCGTAGGGATCTCCCGGGGTCCTTGAACCACATCTGAGCTGCTATGGGAAGGCTCCCTGGTGCGTGGAGAGCAGAGAGGGAGGCACAGGCTGGTGATTTATCAGCTTCTTCTCCTTTTGATCTCCTTGCTTCCCTGGAGAGACTCCCTCCTCCACACCTGGGGCTGCAGCGGGAGGCCTGCCGAGGGGCTGCCAGCTGGCCTGGGACACAGGAAGCGTCTTTCTCTTGCATGGCCTTGCTGGCTTTTGGTTCCCTGTCTGTCACTGAGTGACCTGGCTCTGCTGTGCCATAGATACCGTGAAGGCTTCCTGTCCCATTGGTCAGGGTCCAGGGCACACTTGCCTCCATGTCTTCTGGGCCAGCTCTCTGTTTCTCTGTCCTTATCTTTCTGCCTCAGTTCACAGCCTTCTTCCTCCTTCCTCCATGCCTGACATGCCTAGACCCCACTCCAGGTGTTTTAAGGATCTGGGAGCCCCAACAATTTCAACTTTTGCTCTGGTTCCAAGAGCTGAAGCAGCACCGCTTTCAGGCAGGGCCTGGGCATGGCTTGCAGGCTGGTCACCCATAGGCAGGTACAGAGGCAAAAAGAGGGCAGAGCCAGCCAGAACTGGGTTCAAATCCCGGCTCTGCCATCTCCCAGCAGTGTGGCAGCAGGTGAGCCAGTGGTTGAGGCTGTGCAAGGCCTCCTGGCGGGTCCTGGAAGAACACCCAAGCCACAATGCCTGGGCATGTCTGGGAGGAGGCAGGCTGCTCTGGGGCAGGGGACAGGCAGTGCTCAGACGTCCAGGTGGGGCCAGGGGACTGGGCACTCAGCCAGGGAGAGGCAGAGGTGGAGTCGTCAGCACTGTGAGCATGCCCCGGGCAGATCTGGGTCAGGGCAGGGACAGGGCCTCCCTAGGTCCCAAGTGACAAGCTCACCTTGTCTCATAGCGGGGGACTGAATTAGGGTAGCTGAGCAGCTGCCCTGGCCAGAGCAGGCCAGGATCGACCAGAACCCACAGTCCCCTGACTGGGATAGTGGGGCTGAGAAAGGAGGGGCCGGGGAGCCTGGGTAGGGGTAGGACCGGGACAGGTTAGGAAGGGAGGCAGTAGTGGCAGGGGCTGGAATGGAGTGAGCAGGGGCTTGACAGGCTGCGGCTGTGTGCAGGGGCCTCTGCGTATCCACCCCGATGGTCCAGGGGCCCCCCGGCCTGGGGGCCCCGCCTGACTGGCCCTGATGGCTACCGCTCCCCCCACCCCCCAGGCCCCTCGCTGCTTCTCCGGCTCTAGGCCTTCTGGCTCCTCAAGACTTAATGTTTGCATATTTTTTCCCACATATTTAGTTTTTTAAAATCATTTTTTATTGTTATTCTATTACAGTTGTCCGAATTCTTCCCCCTTCGCCCTCTTCCACGCATCCCAAACCCTGCTCCCCCAGTCGACTCCCACACCGTTGTCCATGTCTGTGGGTCATTCAGACATGGTGTTTTCCCCGTCTCTTCCCCTCCTTTCCACCATTATCTCCCTCCCCCCACCTGCTGTCAGCTTCAGTCTGTTCCATGTTTCCATGCCTGTGGCTCTATTTTGTTCATTAGTTTATTTGGTTCATTAGATTCCTTTTATATTTAAATTCATCAGTTTTCTTCTTTCTGGCTTGTGTCTTGTTTTGTTTCTTAATTGCCAAGTAAGGGCTTCCCTACCCGAGACCATGAAGATAGCTCCTCTCAGTACTTGCAGGCCTCTTTCCCCGCTTTAGTTTCTCTTCACTCTGCACCATTGGCCTTTCTTGTCTGTTCCTGGCCCAACTTGTTGTTCACCACTACCCACTCGTACAGAAGCTCTGTGAGGAAAGGGATTCCTGTCTGTCCTGTCCCCAGCCCCTAGCAGGGGCCCGGGGCGTGGGAGGCTGTGCCCTACACTGATGTTGAATGAGGCACCAGGACGAGTATCTAGAACTACAAGGCAGAGAATGTTTAGCAAAGAAGCTGTTCACCATGCCTGTCCCCAGCCCAACCTCTTGCTTCCCCCCAGGTGGTCCCCTCATGTCCAAGGGGTCTCTGCTCCAAGTGCGTGACCCCCTCCTGCCTGGAGTCCCTTTTCCCGCCTCTCCTCGTCCCACACACTCCTCCAGCTCTTCCCAAATCGCTCTCCTTCCCAACTAGAGATGGAGGAAAGAATGCCAACAGATTCCAGTCACAAAGACTGTTGGGTGCTTGCAGTGCTCAGAGCTGGGGTGTAGAGATGGGGGAACTAGGAGTCCAACCTGCCCCCCCATAACTACCATGCCACCCACTGAAGACCATAACTAGGACCAGTGTGTGCCGCCTGGGATGCTGGCTAGACACCCCATCTGAAGAGACACAGCACATGTAATTGGCCCCCAAATTATTGTTCATGAGTTCAATCATCTGTCAGTAGCCATTAATTTCTATTGAAATAGCTGGAGAGGAGCGGCAGGGTTTCTATTAAGGGATAAGAAATTCCAGCCTCAAGCTGCTAATCAATAAAATGAATGCATAATTATACACCCCAGAGCCCCATAAACCCACTCATCATGCTAATAAAATGACACAGTCCCCGGAGCAGCACCAGAGGTCATGGGCCTGCCCGTTGTTCTGTGCCCGCGCAAGCTGAGCCTGAGAACTGTAGTCCCAGAACGTGTCTGTTGAGTGAGGAACCGTGAGACAGAAGAGCTGCGCTGTGCTGGGAGGCCACCCCCACAGGACTCGGCACAGTTTGATTGTGGTTTTGAGGGGCAGGGAGGGCTAAAGGACGTTGCCCGAATGTCAGAGCAGGTGGACGGCGGTAGCGATCACAAATTAAAGCAGGAGAACAGGCCCAGCGACAGTGCAGAGGGACAAAGATGAAAAGTGCTGGGTGCTGAGTGGCTTTGTGCAGACCCTGTCACCTCCCTGGGCCTCCGTTTTCTCATCTGTCAAATGGGGTTCAGAATCTCTGCCTTGACAGCACCTCGGAGTATGGGAGTGTGCACTGAAAAGCTCACAGTCAAGTTAAGACACGTGATTTTCATCAATTCTGTCCGACTTGAATTGGTGTGACCTAGCCCTCAGGCGCTGGGCAAAGGAGTGGGCACTGATTTACGTGGCTGTGGCTGTGTGATTTTGCCCTTGTAAGAAATGACTGTGAAATGTTCTTGGTGATGCAGTCAGGTCCCTAGAGAGTCCAGACCTCCTCTGCTGGTGACAGAGACCCCCACTGGACCCGTGCCATTAGATGCCTTTAGACCAGCACCACCGTGTTCCCTTCTAACCAGCCTGGCGAGGAGGGGCCCTGATAAAGGACAGCCAGGGACAGCCCAGGGTTAATCTCAATGTAAGCAGCTCATTCTTTCATTCACTCTATTTGGGTAGGACCAGCATAAAACAAGAACACAGACAAATAAAACTAGAATAAGTTGTCTTAAGTGTTATAAAGAAAACCAACAAGGGGCTGAGATGTCAAATAACAGGGTCCCCACTTTGGATGAGGTCAGGAAAGCCTTTCTGAGGAGGTGACAATCCTGCTGAGACCTGAGTGATAAACGGGAAGGCGCCATGGGAAGAGTGGAGGGCAGCAATTCTGGGAAGGGGAAAGAGCACTGGCCAAGGCCCTGAGGTGGGAAAAGCTGGGTATGTTTGAGAAATGACGTGGCTGGAGTGCAGTGGTGGGGAGGGGCCTGGGCCACGCCGCAGGAGTGGGGAGACCGGAGGATGGGGCAGGGCTGGAAGCCGACTGGGCAGCTCGCCCCCTGATGCGCAGCTGGGGAGGTTCCAGAGCTAGTCCCTTCCTTGGGTCCTGGGTAGAGCAGGCCAGGTCCACCTGGGAATTTGGGGCCCTCTCCCCTGGCCCCCAGGCCTCCAGACAGAACCCTGCAGCGGGCCCAGGTGTGGGACCCTACAGGGCCTGGGTGAGGTGAGGTGTTCCAATGCCAGCTCCAGTCTGCCCTTTTCAAATGCTATTCCAAATCGGCTCTGAAACCAGAATCACGGAACCCCATTGGGGCAGCTGGACGCGAGCACAGGGCAGAAG
Organism: Mormoops blainvillei; assembly: GCA_004026545.1. Taxonomy (NCBI): domain Eukaryota; kingdom Metazoa; phylum Chordata; class Mammalia; order Chiroptera; family Mormoopidae; genus Mormoops; species Mormoops blainvillei. The sequence goes on along the minus strand of PVJD01009339.1, from coordinate 3,252 downwards.
GATTCCGACCGCGCAGAAACTGCCTGTGTGTGAGGGGGCGAGAGCTCCTGGGCTCCCAGGCAAAGGCACCGTCGGGAAAATTAAGACAGAAATCCCACCTCAAACCCACAACCAAAATATTTCATAAGAACCCCCTCCCCTTTTTGTCAAGTGAAGGATATACACGGCCTTTCTACTTGTAACCTGGCCAAGAATAATTTGTGGCAGGAAAGTTTGAGCATTTGTAAAAATAAAATAAAAATGTAAAAAAAGAGAGCGAGTGAGCACTTGAGTGTACATTCGTGTGAAACTAAACAGAGGGAAAGTTATTTAGGTGGTAAAATGTCTCCAGGTTTCCCTCCCACCCCCTGCGCCCTGACACTTGGCCCCCCTCCCCAAGTGTTGAAATTGAGATTGCTCGGGTATTTGTTTTGTTAATCTCCTGCCAGGGCCAAGGGGCTGCAGGCTGGGTTTCTTCTTGTTCACAGCAGGACTCCGGCTGCCAAACGAGTTCCCCCCTCACCTAGCCTGGGGCTGGGATCTGTGCACCTGTTCCCTGCTCGTCTGGACACCGGTGGGGCTGGGGGAGTATGTTTGTCCTCCTGAGAGAGTGTGACTTTGCCCCACCTGAGACCCCCAGCTTCCTGAGGACCCGCCTCCCTGTAACCTCTGGAGCCTTGGAGCTCTGGCCTCCACCCCTGGGTGCTGCTGAGGCCTTGTGGGAGTGCTGGACTCTAGACGGGGCCTGATGCTTGTGGTTACGAGAACCAGGTAGATAAGTTACCCAGACCTGGGTTCGAGTGCTGGCTCAGCCATTTGCCGATTGGACAAATGACTTCAACTCTGTGTGCCTCAGTTTCTCATGTGCCAAATGGGGACAATGATAATAGCCAGTTCACGGCATTGTTGAACCGAAGATGCTGACACAGGGAAGGGGTTAGGACACTGCCTGGCACAGAGTATCAATAAATGCGAGTGCTCGCTACTGAGGGGCTTAAAGCAACACTCAAGGCGTTGAGATGATGGCATTTTACTTCCCTGTGGCTCAGTTTCCCTCTCTGTAAAATGGGCACAGTCTCTGCCTGCCTCATAGTGTTGGCTACAAGGACTGAGCTAAATAAGCAAAACCCTGAGGTCACTGTCAGACACGTGGCGAGCACGCATTGAATATTAGCTGTAGTGTTGCTGTGTATTTGCTGTGTCATAAAATTCCATTTTGACTCAACAAAGAAGAAAGGAGACAAGTGCCCCTCAGGTGTTTTGTTGGCCATTCCCTGTACTGAGCACGCTTTTGTGAACACGCTTACTGCACACCCTTAACACAAATCTACTGGCCCCATTTGGCAGATGAAGAAACTGAGGCTTGGGTGACTCAGCAGGTTAATAGCGGAGCTGGAAGTAGAGCCCAGTCTATTTTGGTGCAAGGAAGGTTTTTTCTTTTTTTTTAAATCCTTACCTGAGGACATGCATATTGATTTTAGAGAGGGGAGAGTGAGGGAGGGGGAGAGAGAGAGAGAAAGAAACATCAATGTGAGAAACAGTTGCCTCTTGTAAGCACCCCAGCTGGGGGATCGAACCCGCAACCTTTTGGCGTATGGGATGACACTCCAACCCACTGAGCCACCAACCAGGGCCAAGTAAGGAGCTTTTAAGGTTGAGCCCTAAATGGGCTGGACCAGCCCAGGAGAGGGGATAGATGAGGACGGCAATGACCATGATGACAATTTTGAGTGTTCCTGTGGTGGGTGCGGTGTTAGGCACATCGTGTACGTTATCTCATCGGGCTCTCCCTACAAGCCTATGAGGATTTGTCCTCCCTACCAGACAGAAGAGGACATGGAGGCACAGGAAGGTGGGGAAGTAGTGTCCACTGACCTTGAGCCTTCTGGGCAGCATCTGCCATTTGCTGCTCTGTGCCACCAGCAAAGAAACCAGGCCTTGGTGCCTGGGACTTGGTAGGTGCTCCACACAGCCATTCCCTTTCCCTTCTGTTCATCTTGCCCTCACCCTTTCCCCCAGAGAGGTCAAGATCATGAGAGAAGAAGGGCAAAACTTAAGCCCAACTCGCTTGTTATACAAATGGGGAAACTGAGCCCAAGAAGGGGGAGGGGACTTGCCTAAGGGCAAGCAGAGAAGAGCAGATTGGATGGTTAGCGAGGCCCAGACGGCTCCCTGGGGTGCTGAGGTTAGGGAACGGAGGGGCGGAGAGGTAGCCTGGGTGCTGCTCTGAAAGACATTTTTTGGGGGTGGGGTTGGGGTGAGGGGAGCAGTCTGGGAGTAGGAGGCATACATCTGTGCTTCACAACCTGGCTGCCTCACCCCTCCCTAAAACCCAGCCTTTCCTGCCCTCACCCCCATTCCTGCCTCCCGCGCCAACCCCCATCCCTCCCTTTGGCAAGACTTCAGGACCAGAAGCCAGGGCCTGGTTCCAGCGCCCTGGGAACTGGGGTAAGCCCCTTCCTCTCTGGGCATCGGTAAAATGAGGGACGGTGGCACCCACCTCCCCTGGCAGGTGCAAGGACAAATAAGGTAAATGCGAAGGCCGAAAACTAGACAGAAATTGGAGTTGTTGTTATTTTTATTATTACTACATCAGATAACTGGTTAGACTGCATTTTTCTCCAGTTGCCCCTGGGGCCCTGTAGAAACGGCTTCAGACTGTGCTGGAAATTGTTGAGGATACAAACGAGGAAATCTCGGTTCTACTCCAGCTCCCACCTGACTTGTGAGGTGCCTTGGACAAGGTCCCACCCCTGTCCCTCTCTTGATCTCCATTCCCCTGTCCGGGCGATGCAGAGTGGCTGAGATGTGTTGTCACAGTTTCTGGGGCTTTGCAAATGGCAACTCCTGGCTTTGTGGGGTGTGGAAAGGGTGCCGTGGAACAACAGGGAAGGGGACGGTAGGGAGGGATGGGTCCCTGGCAAAACCTACCCACCTCCTGGGCACCTGAGCCAGTGGGCTTCCTGGGTCTGACTTTGGATACAAATGAATCCCTCCCCCCGCCTCCACAACATTTTGGGGAAGGAGAGTTGGCCCATCTTGAGGTCCCATGATTGTGATAAGCCTCAGTGAGGGGGTACCCCAGTCAGCAGCAATAGAAGCTGGACCGGTCCAAGAGACTGCCATGCAGAGGAAGCTGGGGGACGGGGAGAAGCATCCTTCCAGGCCACGGATCTGGGAGCTGAAGGTGGAGGCCTGCAGGGGATGGGAAGATGGAGTGTGCACATCGCCACCTAGGCCCCAAGGAGGGCAGCGCAGCCCCAGCCAGGCTCC